>VNJS01005524.1:0-49885 GCA_008042575.1 Drosophila watanabei | reverse complement strand
TGCGGCCAACAATGTGAGTTTAGGGTTTCCCATGGATGGGAATGGATCTGCCAACTGATACACACTCTCTTACTCTCCACAGGCATTTTACAATCTGCTCAACTACGGCCTGCCAGTCTCCCAGTTCATAGTTCTAAACGTGACGCGAGAGAATCTGGTGCAGGATTCCCTCCGAGAGTTGCAGCGCTACTCGCAGAGTGATCTCAAGAAGCCTCTAAAGATCAAGTTTCAAGGCGAGGAGGCCGAGGATGCCGGTGGAGTGCGCAAGGAGTTCTTTATGCTGCTCCTGAAGGATCTCCTGGATCCGAAGTACGGCATGTTCAAAGAATTTGAGGAGTCTCGATTGCTTTGGTTCGCCGATCTCCCCTTCGAGACGGAGAACATGTACTTCCTGATCGGTGTGCTCTGCGGCCTTGCCATTTACAACTTTACGATCATTAATCTGCCCTTCCCGCTGGCCTTGTTCAAGAAGCTGTTGGGTAAGCCAGTCGATCTCAGCGATCTTCGCCAGTTGTCGCCACCGGAGGCCAACTCCATGCAGTCGCTGCTCGACTACAAGGGCGAGGATTTCAAAGAAGTCTTCGACCTGACCTTCGAGATATCGCGCGACGTGTTTGGCGAGTCGGAGACCAAGTGCCTTAAGCCGAACGGCAGCGACATAGCCGTAACGCTTGAAAACAGGTAAAGCTTTCTTTTCGATATGAAAAAATTCCTATATCCGCTACAAATTTCAACTTCAGACAAGAGTTTGTGGACTTGTATGTGGACTTTGTGTTCAACAAGTCGGTGGAGCTGCACTACAATGCCTTCCACAAGGGCTTCTTGAAGGTGTGCTCCGGCCGGGTGATAAACATTTTCCAGCCCGAGGAGCTGATGGCGGTGGTGGTTGGCAACGAGGAATACGACTGGCAGGCACTGCAGGACAACTGCGAGTACAAGGAGGGCTACACATCGGGAGATGATACAATCAAATGGTTCTGGGAGATCATCCATGATCTTTCCGAGGCGGAAAAGAAGAGTTTCCTCCTCTATTTGACTGGCAGCGACCGTATTCCCATCCAGGGCATGAAGGCGCTCAAGGTGAGTATTCCAAGAGCATCGAAATGTTCAAAGATATCACAGCCAGACTCGCACGCAGCTCACCATTCAGCCCACGACCGACGAGCGCTTCCTGCCCGTCGCCCACACTTGCTTCAACCTGCTGGACCTGCCGCGCTACAAGACCAAGGAGCGCCTCAAGTTCAAGTTACTTCAAGCCATCCAGCAAACTCAGGGCTTCAGTCTGGTCTGATACACACACACACACCGGCTTTCACGTACAGGTATTTTTTTCCACAACTATTTCTCGCATTTCTGGATTGATGAAAAACGATACATGGAACACAGACATTTATCAGCGATCAAATCAAATAGTATAATGTTGTGTGTTATGGCTTTAAAAACCTAGAGTAGTAAATATCACATTGTTATGGAATTTAAGGTAAAAAATGATGAAAAGAATAAAATTGGTGCATCAGTTTGAAGACGATAAGAAGCGTGTTTTTTGTTTGTTTTAAATATTGAAGTAGTTAATCGAAAAAGTAATTTTTTCGGACAAAATAAAACCTTAACTTTAAAAACACAAACATAAATATAAAATTAAAGAAATGTGTATAATTAAAAGGAAAAACAATTCTGCTTTGTTCAATTGTTATAATTATTAAACAATACTTAACTTTTCACTATAATTGATAAAACAAGATCTTTAAAATTTAAATTCGATAGCGATAACATTGAATCTAGTATTATCGAGCTCAACAGGTGCCTCGATATATCGCATAGGCTATCGGTATCGATAGCCCGCCGCCAACAGCTGATTGCGAAATGTGGCGGCAAATCGAAGCTCGACGAAGTCAGTTAAGTTTCAACTTTTGCAAAGTGCGCGCTCGCGTGCGGAATAGCCGCGTGTTTAAATTTGATTCTCGGGGCAAGAACTTTTTCGGGCACTACTCTCATTTGAATGCGTAGGGCGTGCGGGGCGTTAAATATTAAACGACAGGCACGAAGACCCCAGTGACTGTGTGAGTGTGGCAGTGCAAGTGCTGTTGCCGCCTTGGCCTCGATTTTTCATTAAACAACAACAAAATAAACAAATAAAAAAAACACACACTCCCGACAAGTTCGCGGCTCGATCGTTTTTTGCCGCTGTCACCTGGAGCGCCGGGTCAAGCTAACGGTACCCGCATCGAAAAAAGAAACTCAAACAGGTAGAAACAAATAACGAGGTGAAATTATGCGTACTTAGGAGGCCCGCTCACAAATATGCCGAGCTTGCTGTCCAATTTGTCAATCGGCTGTCCGAGCTTCTTAATCCGCCATAAGACATGGCCCCGATGGCCTATAAAACCAATTACCACTACCGATCTTTGCATATCCTGACAGCTAACAAATGTTAAAAGCACCGGGAGAAGACACAAAAAAATTAAAAAAAAAAATATCATAAGCAATATGCTGTGCAAAAACAACAAAAAAAGAAATAAATTCGAAAAAGCGGTTCTGCCGGTTTGCCTGTGGTCGTGATCTGCAGCGTCTTCCGCTGCTTTCTTTCCTTTGCACGATTTGAACTTGGACACCAAACGCAACAAAAGCTACAAAAGAAAAGAAAAAAAAAATAGCTACAAAAGCCAGGATGCACTGGAAGAAAATATTTATTAAAAATTATCGATCAACAGGATGGGATTCATCTTTCAATGGGTTCATGGGAAAAACGATCATAACTAAGGCCTCGTGCGAACTATCTCAAGAAGAGGAAGCTGACGGCTGAAGGAGTTTAAGCTTCAGCCGTCAGCTTTCTCGTCATGCGATAGTGTGCGCGAGGCCTTAGTCATCAAGCCATTCTTTGCTAATAGAGAAGCTTTTCAGTGTTAGTTTGTATATTAATTAATATTCTAACTGAAGTGTAATAATTTTTCAATAGTTAGTTACGAGTTTTTCTCTCCGTGTAAGCAGCCACAAATCGAAGAGGAGATCTGGTTTACGGTGATGCTCCTCTAATAAAGCGAACGTTTAGGCACATCAATTTCGCTCTTTCTCTCCCTCTTTGCCCCTCTCTATCTTTTACTCTCTCGCCGCTCAGCTTGCTTCCTGCTGTGGCTTCTTCCTCACGCACACCATGGTCCCCATGGAGGATATGTGGCTGTGGTGGTTGGGGTTCACCTGCCCGTCTCCGTCGCTCCACCCCTCCGCTAAGTCTGTTTGTCCAGGTTTTATAGCAGGAACAAATAGACACAGACAGGCTCAGGCACACAAACACACACAGAGAAGGAGGGTCAACACTGCCTATGGGGACGTGTGTGTGAGAGCGGACTATAAGTAATCAGTATGCAGCGAGGAGGGATATACATACACTCAGATATATGTACATAACATATTTACTGCTCTCCCTCGTTGACCAATTGAAATTGTATCAAATTTCGATTTCATTGACAAACTGTTGCGGCCCTCCATTAAATTGACCCAATTTTGAAAACTGTGGCCATAAGCTGCTTAAAAATAAACCAACTGCAATCGATCGACAAACCAAATGATTTGCCAAATCTGGCAGCTGTTTAAACACAAACAAATAACAATAGGCCACGTTACACATAAAGAAAATACTATATAAAATTAAGTTTAAGTGGTAATATAGAATACATTTAAAGTTGAAATATGCACTAAACTAGAAACTTCAGGTCTTACCCGTAATATTCTTAGTTGATTTGCAACATTTTTTTGTTAGGAAGAATAAAAACTGAAAACAAGTTCTCCCAGTAATGATTCATACACTTTAGGACCTCTTTTTCCGAGTGCACAAAGCGATGGCCTCAATGTCATTGCCTCACACTTGGCACCCAAATGAAACGAGTTGGAAAACCATGCTAGGGAGCAGACACCGACACAGACAAAGAAGATTATTTTGGTAATGATGTAATGCCAAGATTTTTTGCCAACTAACTGGCCAAACAGAAAGACAAAAGAGTCAAAGAACCTAGGCCCCGAGAAGAGAGGGAAATAAAATTGCACGCCTTTTGGTTCGGTTAATTGCGATACATATTTATTATCGCCCAACCACATTTAACATTTAACCAAATCTTACGCCAACTATGTATGTAGTATCCACACCCACAACCACCCGAAAAAAAAAACAGTGTAAAGCTTGGATGACCAAACTTGAACTTTCCCTTATCGGTTTCGGTCGGTATCGCGCGTTATCTCTTCCCCATGGGTTCAACCAATTTCACTGATATAACAATTGATCATGTTCATGTACACATACAGGGTGTAGTATCTCTTTCGGGGCCCACTGCATTTTATGGCTTTCGTTTATTTCCCTTTAAAAAGAGCTGATTTGATAAGATATTAAAGTCGAGGGGAAATGCCAAGACCCCGACCGATTGTCATAAACGTCCACATAACCATTGAAGCACCAAGTTTTCCGAGAAAGATTTGCACAAGCCGTGAATGGGAGATTGTGTTGACTTTAAGAATGCCCTATTTTGATGAATGGAGAGATCATTGAAAAAAGAGCTTATTGGATTTAATTATGTGCTATTGAATTTATTAATTTTATGTTTGTGATTTATATAGTTAGGATCTTAAAAAGTGTTTTTGTGTTAGTAAAAGAAAAACGCTTTTTGGAATATGTTCTGATAATGAAATTCTAGTAAGTAATTCTATGTCATATTCCAAGCCCAACTCCCTGTAACCTATTCCCCCTTGGACATTACTGATCCACCCTCATAAATATAATTATAGGAGCCATTTCATGGCCATATGCCCCACTCGAATGGAGGTACCTAAGTGAGCACAAAACACACACAAAGCAAAAGTCGATCCACTTGTCATAAAACCACGATTGACGAGCCCCAAGAACTCGGGAGTCTTTTATTTCCATTTCCACATTGCCAGAACGGCGACGGAGGAGTGAGTGTCGTCGTCAGCTCGTGTTGGGATCGCAATTACAACGAATCGGGTTTTTTGGAAAAAGTGTCAAGCCAGCGGAAAACTTATTTAACTGTGAGTGAGTGTGTGCAAGCGAAAAGTCTGCTTTCAAGCTTTTTAAGTAAAAAGTTGAAAGAAAACAAAAACGAAAAAATGAAACCTTTTTTTCAGCAGATTTTTGCTTTCAATCGCGTTCAAGATCAGCCACTTGTTGACGCTTTAACGTGCTAAGAAAACAGCAGCAGGGCGAGAATGCCTTCAGTGATTGTTTAATACTTAATGGTTGTCCCAAAGCTTTGGATACTTGCTATGCGTCACAGATGCCGGCAAGATCTCCTCGGGGCCTCGTCCCCGAAAATGTGCGGGTGACTCAGCGGGCGAGTCCAGATTTGTGAGTTTCGCTTCAGCTCAAGCGAACATTGCAAACTTTAAATTTTAATTTACCAGAAACAGGGGTGTAGAGAGAAGGAGAGATGTAGAGAGAACGGATCGGTCGAACAAATTCGATCATCGCTTCTTTGGGTCAGCGGCCTCTTGGTAATAATGCTGGTATGCTCTCTGCCAAACTTAATGATCCATTCATGAGGCGTGATTCTTGAAAGCTTTGTATTTCAAACAATCTCAGGCCTTAAGCTGGGCTCGATTACATGGCAAGATTTTTGTTACTTTTTAGGGATTTGCTTGAGGCATTCTTAGGATTAGATAAGTGGAATCAGAAGGCTAAACCTTCTGTCCCTTTAGATTTTTATATTTTGAATATATAAATGAAACAAAATACCACCCTATTAAATTTATAAAATCAATTTAAAGAGTTCTTTTTCTATAAAACTTTCTCAAAATCAAACTTCAATCTAGAAATTCCAATTCCTTCTTCGATAATTCTAAAACTTCCACAACTTCCGCATAATTTGTTTTAACTTTATTCAGTTTTGTCCAATACTTCACATTATAGTTCAATTTCCTAAGCCCTGGCCATTTGGAGAAGATGATATAGTGGCACAATGTTGGCATTATTCCTACCCTCAAGGAAGTTCTGGGAGAGCACGGCGCGGCCCTGGAAGACGCCCGGGATGGGTGAGGCCGTTAGGCCATCGGGTCCGGGTAACTGGTTATCTCCATCGCCGCCGGCCGAGGAGCGATAGAAGGGATAGAACGGATAGCCGGGATAACCACCGAAGCCAGGATAGCCCCCATAGCCGGGATAGCCAGGATAGCCACCGTAGCCGCCGTAGTAGTTGTAGTAGTGGTAGGGATTGTAGAACGGAGGAGGCTGTGGTCCTGGCGGCGGTGGAGGCGGCGGTCCCCAGGGACGTTGCGGTGGCGGCGGGTAAATGGGCGGACCGGGCGACCATGGCGGCGGCGGACCGTAGCCGTACTGGCGCGGATGCTGCTGATCCTCTGGTGGATAATAGTAATGATGTTGATGTACTGACGGTTTCGGGGTGGTCGTCGAGGCGCCGGAGGCCATCACCAGCTTGATGCCGCCCTTACCAATGGTCTTCAGTAGGTGCTCGTCGATTCCCCGACCACTTCCCAGTGTGTCGTCTAAGACCTGTTGCTGCTTATCGTTCCTGGCCTGGCCGGTCACCAGGCTGCTCTGCACCGGTGCCTTGTCCTGGAAGCCCCAGCCGTGGCCCACTAGCTGCAGCAGGAGAACTGCAGGAGAGGAGAACGAGTTGCAAGATCAGGAGCAGGATTTTTCAAATCGTTATACTCACCCAGACAAATCGCAGTCACTCTTCGATCCATGATCGCCAAGATGGTAATAACCTGACCACTGCAGCTGCATTCCCTTTTTATAGGCAGACGATGCATCTCCAGTTTCCGGGCATCGTTTTGTGCCCGGTTTCCTCATTAGAATAGTGGCCCAAATTTGGACTGGCTTTCTTTTCTCCATCGCTCCGATCTCTAGAGCTCGTCGCTCTCGATCTCGGATCGATCAAGGCACCGTTCTAATAACTACGCTCATTAATTTGCATACGATCCAAAGGGGCTTTGTGGGATCTTCTCACTTCTTAACCCATTATCGATTCTCTCTGTTGTTTGATTCTCGATCTTTTCGAGTTCTTTAATCGCTCGGCCAGCAGTGCATTAACTCGACGCACATTAAAGAGTTCAATATGTATCTCCCGCCTTCGGCGATATAGCTACTTGATATATGACGTCATTTGTATGCAGATCAATAAAGCTTATTACACTGAAAGAAGCACGTCATCAAAGAAACACTAATCAGGAACCTTTTTATCTACTTAAGGAAATTTTCACTAGAACTAGTTGGGAATTATGGTACCAATACAGGTAAACTTTAGAATCCCAAACTTTTTTTTAAGAAAATGTTTTACGTTTTTCCTCCAGAACCTTAATTGTTTCGGGAAATAGATATAGATTCTTTGATAATCTTTTATTAAACATGTTCAAACTTTAAATATAATTTTTATAAATAGCCAGTATTCATTTTCTTTAGCAATTTGTATTCTATATTTTTTAGTTCTCAGTTCGATCTTCCTTCGATTTGGTTCAGTGTTGAAATAAAAAAAAGTTAAGAACTTATCCGTGTTTGGGGTGGGACCAACATTTTTGGGTTCCGTTATGGGTCGTGTGTCGTAGACATGTTTACGAGTTGTCCGATTCCACTAAGAGCAGGAGTTCTACTCTCTAGTGTTACATCATGATTGTGGAGCAGAGAAACCAGTTCTCCACTCAATTACAAAAGCTGAATGGCGACAAAAGAATGCGTGGATCGAAAGCCGACAAGAAGGCGACTCCCTCAGGGAGAGGAAAAAAACCACATGGGAACAGTTTAATGACTTTGATACCCTCTAAAGGGGAATATACAAATTTTAAGATATAATACTCAAGGGAAATGCTTTTATATGTTGCTCCTTTTCAGCAAAAGATTATAAACTTTAAACATATTTTTCTTACTTTCTTTTTTGTTCAATTGAATTTCAATAAATAAACACAGATTTTAAAGAGAAAAAAACCAACCTATTACTGATTAAATATTATTCAAACCACTTAGTTATAAATTTGATATTTACTCATCTATTTATATTTATGATGTCGCCTACGTTATTAAGGTATTTATTTGTATCAATAACCTGTAATGAGTTTATCTAATCATATTAATGTCTGTGTGGTTAGGACACCTAATTAAATTCGTTGTGCAGAAATAACTTCGTTATCGATGCGTGCCAAAAGTCGTCTACAAACTGTCTATATAATATATAATAATTGGGTATCTGGCAGTTGAGAGCCTTAGCGATTTTTACCTTCCAATATAATATATATAGCATAATCTCAGGCGTCCGTAAATTAACTTAAGGTGCGGAAATTAAATGGTAAGGCCAAGTCGGACTCCCATTATGTCATACACTTTTATAAATGGTTCTCCCAGACATGTTTCGCTATCCACATCAATCTCGGTCCGACGTGCAATTAACCAATTATGTGACAAACACCGACTTGCCACTGAGCCGGGACGTGTCCGTCGATTTCTTGGAGCTCGAGAATGCCTGCAACAAGACCTTCCGTCTTCAGAATTGCCGGCAAACATTTTGCAATTAGTCCAGGGCCTTGTCTCGGCGAGATCTCTTCTCCCTTCCTTCTCCATCATTGATCACCTATCGTTGGGGGAACAACAAAACAAAAGCGACATCAATTGATACCGAGTGAGTGTGCGTGAGTGTGTGTTCGAACTACTTACTAAACATGCAATATTTGCCTTCGACAATGACTTATTTAGCGTACTGATAACTGATAACACGGCGCTAATGTGAGAGCGATCGGAGACGGGGTCCGCCCCAGAGTCTGGCTTCGCAAGGGGAATGAGAATGCTGAGTCAACCGAATCCACTTTTATGGGGCAGTCAGCGAAAGATCTCTAAGCCGCCCAGTTCGCTAAAAAAAATACAGGAAACACATCCTTAAAACTGGTTTTATTAACGATAATTAGTTATTTTTTCAAACGTATTAAGAAGGCTGCCAAGTTAGTTTATAATTTTAATAGTTTTTTGAAAATCTATCTGTGATCATTGGAAAGTTGTATAAACAATATTTGTATACGGAAAAATGGATAACTGTACCAAGTGAGCAAATTCTATTTTAAAATAACCTTAAATTCTATAATTGGTAAACAGTTTGTGGTGATTTTTTCTTAATTTCTATAATTATAAAAAATTAGAATCCATAAAAGTATTTTTTCTATATAAAAGAGCTTTTTTTCGGGCGCAAGCTCGAGCCTTTCGGATTTAACAGGATTTTAGTCAGAGATCTTATCCAAAATAAAGAGAAGACTAGAATATATAATACCTAGGCTTATGAATTTTTTTAATTTCTCTGTCGTTAAGTCAATTTTGAAGCAATTCTGGGGTAACTTTCAAGAAAAATTACCATCTAAAACAGCTCCCAATGTACATGGTGCTATAATATGAGTCATATATGTATCAGCATTTCTTTTATTCCTCACAATATTTTATCTAAATTAAATACGAAACAAACTTGTTTAATCAGTTTTAAAGGTTCTGAATCATGGTCCTCTCTCTCAGTCCATGAAAACCCGAGATGAGAACGTATAACTTCAGGATTGACTCATATAAATCAAACAAATACTGATCTCAGATACTGGATTCCGCTCCGGAATGACTCTGCCTCTTGGGATATTGTCATGGTTCTGACCAAAACCCGAGTCCCGTGTTTAGTTTCGCGAAAGCTGAAAGGCTTTATCTAATCGGAGGACTGATTGGCACCGGCGGCGACCCATTGCTCTCCTCCTCCGTATAGCTAGAGTTGTATTATCGTTGATAAAAAAATAGCTACGAGGCCAATTGATATGTAGAGCGGAGAAGTATTGATGGTTAAAACACCTCAACTGCCAGCGGATCGCGTTAGTTTGCCACAGAACCGTCAACGGGCGGAATATGCGCGAATTCTGACATCGCAGCCGGAGTTAGAGAGAGATTGGAGAGTGTGAAACGTTCAGAGATCAGGAGGGATTTCCAGTGAAGATCATCAAAGGACACAATCGAATAACCATGACCAGGTAGAGGTCCTAATTAACACAATATCAAAGTGCAAATCCCACGCACACTGCTTGAGTTGGCTTATAGAATTATTTGAGGCATTTCAAACCACAAAATCCATTGCGTAATCGGGCTCTTTATGGATTTACCCCGACCCATATCAGTGGAAGCTATAAAGTCAGTTCCCCCTCTCCTCGCACTCCCACTCCCAATGAAATATGGCATTGATAAGGTTGAATTGCACCTGCCCACCATTATTTCTAGACTTCTATAAATACCAAGAGATTTGGATTGGTTTGGCCTGCGATAAAAACAATATTGGATATTGTCTCATGGCATGAAGTCATTGCATTGCATTCGAATTGTATTATTTGTGGACTGAAGCTTTCATTTCCGCCGTGTTGTTTTTTTCCATAAATTCCCAAGCCCATACTTTACGTAAATCTTATCAAAATGGAATGGGTATATGTGTTCTCAAGAGGTTTCTTGTCCTCTAATCAAACATGGCAACCCTTTTTCCAAGTTGTATGATTAGGTTCGTATTTGATAAGGGTTTGAAGAGGTGAGAAGGAGGAGGAGTTTCCCAGGAAGTGAAAGAATTTACAGGGAAATCGAGAGAGAAAATCAATCAAGTACATTCTATATAACACCTTGGAACATGGTTTCGTTTTAGCTCTACAACTTTGCCCAACATGGAGACGGGTTTGCACGAACGCGACCGTGCCGGCGTCCAGGACTTTGTGCTGCTGGAGAACTACCAGAGCGAGGATGCCTTCATTGGGAACTTGAAGAAGCGCTTTCAGGAGAATCTGATCTATGTAAGTTGGAATATAAATTAACTTTAAAAATACCTTAACCTTAACCTTTGCTCTCGATAGACCTACATTGGTCAGGTGCTTATCTCGGTGAATCCCTACAAGCAGCTATCCATCTACTCCGATGCCCACATCAAGGAGTACAAGAACAAGCACTTTTACGAGATGCCTCCACATGTGTAAGTATCCTTATTTGCCTTTCTCTTCTTAATTATAATATTTAAATAAAAAAATAAAATCCCCTTCAGCTTCGCGGTGACGGATAACGCCTTCCGTTCGCTGATCGAGGAGAACCGTGGCCAGTGCGTGCTCATCTCGGGCGAGAGTGGTTCCGGCAAGACCGAGGCCTCCAAGAAGGTGCTGCAGTTCATTGCCGCCTGCTCGGGCAATCAGACCACCGTCGAGGACGTCAAGGACAAGCTGCTGAAGAGCAATCCCGTGCTGGAGGCCTTCGGCAATGCCGAGACCAACCGGAACGACAACTCCTCTCGCTTTGGCAAGTACATGGACATCCAGTTCGACTTCAAGGGTGCCCCGATTGGTGGCAACATCCTCAACTACCTCCTGGAGAAGTCCCGCGTGGTGGCCCAGATGGCCGGCGAGCGCAATTTCCACATCTTTTACCAGCTGCTGGCCGGTGCCGATGAGACCCTGCTGCAGGAGCTGCGTCTGGAGCGGGCTCTGGACACCTACAACTATCTGACCGATGGGGTAGGTTTCAGTACTTGATTCTTCAGAGGATTGCTAATGAACCTACATCTTATTCCTTTAATCCAGCTCAAGGGCAGCGTGTCGAGCATCAACGATGCGGACAACTTCCGGCAGGTTCAGCAGGCGCTTAGCGTGATCGATTTCACCAAGGAGGAGCAGCGTGAGATTTTCGGCATTGTGGCCAGTATCCTGCATCTGGGCAATGTGGCATTCAGCGAGGTGGAGGGCAATGCCAAGGTGAACAGCCGTGATCTGGTTGTGACGGCTGCCCGACTCCTGGGTGTAAATGCCGGGGAACTGGAGGCCGCACTCACCCATCGCACCATCGATGCTCGCGGTGATGTGGTGACCTCACCGCTGAACCAGGAGCTGGCCATCTATGCCAGGGATGCCCTGGCCAAGGCCGTGTACGATCGCCTCTTCTCGTGGCTGGTGCAGCGCCTGAACATCTCGCTGCAGGCGAAGGAGACGCGGGGTGCCAAGAGCAATGTGATGGGTATCCTGGACATTTACGGCTTCGAGATCTTCCAGAAGAACAGCTTTGAGCAGTTCTGCATCAACTTCTGCAACGAGAAGCTGCAGCAGCTCTTCATCGAGCTGACGCTGAAGTCCGAGCAGGACGAGTACCGCCGCGAGGGCATCGAGTGGATCCCCGTGGAGTACTTCGACAACAAGGTCATCTGCAATTTGATCGAGGAGAAGCACAAGGGCATCATCTCCATTCTGGACGAGGAGTGCCTGCGGCCGGGCGAGCCCACGGACATTACATTCCTGGAGAAGCTCACGAACAAGCTGGCCCAGCACCACCACTACGTTTGCCATGAAAAGGCGCCGACCCACATCCAGAAGATCATGCTGCGCGACGAGTTCCGGCTGGTTCACTACGCCGGCGAGGTCACCTACAGCGTCCACGGCTTTCTCGACAAGAACAACGACCTGCTCTTCAGGGATCTGAAGGAGACGCTCAGCAAGGCGGGCAACGGAATTGTGAGGAGCTGCTTCCCGGAACAGGAGCTGCGCAGCCTGAAGCGCCCCGACACGGCCATCACCCAGTTCCGCGCCTCGCTGAACAACCTTATGGACATCCTGATGTGCAAGGAGCCGAGCTACATTCGCTGCATCAAGCCAAACGATCTGCAGACGCCGGGTGTCTTCAATGACGAGTTGGTGCTGCATCAGGTGAAGTATTTGGGGCTCATGGAGAATCTGCGGGTGAGGAGGGCCGGCTTCGCCTACCGTCGCACCTACGAGCTCTTCCTGGAGCGCTACAAGTCCCTGAGCAAGTCCACCTGGCCGAACTACAAGGGTCCGGGTGGTCCCAAGGCGGGAGTGCAGCAGCTGGTCAAGGACTTGGGCTGGGACGATGAGAAATACCGCGTGGGCGAGACAAAGCTCTTCATTCGCTGGCCGAGAACGCTGTTCGACACTGAGGACGCGTACCAGGCCAAGAAGCACGATATCGCTGCCATAATCCAGGCCACCTGGAAGGGAATACTGCAGAGGAGGAAGTACCTCAAGCTCCGCGCCCAGGTGATCGTCCTGCAGAGCTACTGTCGCCGCAAGTTGGCCCTGCAAGCGGCCAAGCAGCGAAGGGAGGCTGCCGACAAAATCCGGGCCTTCATCAAGGGCTTCATTACCCGCAATGAAGCTCCCAACGGCGTCAACGAGGACTTCATTGCCAACGCCAAGCGCATGTGGCTGCTGCGCCTGGCGAAGGAGCTGCCCAGCAAAGTGCTGGACAAGAGCTGGCCCCATGCACCCGGCCACTGTCAGGAGGCCTCCGAGTATCTGCACCGCCTGCATCGCCTGCACCTGGCCAGGATCTATCGCCTGAAGCTGACGCCGCAGCAGAAGCGCCAGTTCGAGCTGAAGGTGCTCGCCGAGAAGGTGTTCAAAAACAAGAAGAACAACTATGCCTCGAGTGTGTCCACCTGGTTCCAGGAGGATCGCATTCCCAAGGAGCACATTCAGCGGGTCAACGACTTCGTGGCCAGCACCTTTGGCAGCGAGCAACTGAAGTACCAGTCCTTCTGCACCAAGTTCGATCGTCATGGCTACAAGTCTCGCGATCGCTTCATCCTGCTGAGCAACAAGGCCGTCTATGTCCTCGATGGCAAGACGTACAAGCAGAAGCACCGCCTGCCGCTGGAGAAGATCGATTTTACGCTGACGAACCACAACGACGACCTCATGGTCATTCGCATACCGCTCGAGCTGAAAAAGGACAAGGGCGACCTTATCCTCATCATTCCGCGCATCATCGAGTTCAGCACCTATATCATCGACACCGTGGGCACTGCCCAGATCGTCTCCATTGTGGATAGGAATTCGTAAGTATATTCAAGGCTCTGAGTGATAATTTCTACATTTTTTCTAATCTTGAAAACCAGGAAGAATTTTTAACGGTACTTACGTACTTTTAGAGGTTAGAAAATAAGATTTGCCAGAATTTTTGAGGTTAGAAAATAAGAAAATGACGTGATGAGGCAATTCGGTCTTCAGTTATGTGTTTAGACTGTTTATTATTTACAATTTAAACCAATTTAATTGGAACCACTTTCTCACTTTTCTCGTTTATCTCGTTTTGCAGGCTGGAGCACAACGTGGTCAAGGGCAAAGGCGGAGTCATCGACATTCGAACGGGCGCGGAGCCGGGCGTGGTGCGTGATAAGGACCACCTTGTTGTTGTAAGTGACGTCATATTTTAGTAAAGAAAAAAAAACCCTCTTATCACTGCGACCTCATTTTTTAACAATTTTCGTTTCGTTTTTTTTTATTATTCTTTTATCGCTTAGATTGCTGGACAATAAAAAGGAGAATTTACTATGACTTTCTACAACAAAAAGTGGCTTTAAATCAAACGACGTTTGTTTTGTTATATTCGTGTATTTATACTTGTACTTATTGTATGTATTTTTTGTTACTTCCGCGCAAGCGAAATGTGTAATTTGGATTTTATAAGATTAATTTTCCATCTAAATGTATATTGTTTATAAAAAGAAAAATACCTATAAATATATGAGACTTTGTATATCTAATCAATTGTGTTTAATTGGGCATTAAATGTGAAACGTGGCCAAGTTTGTGTAATTCAAATATTTGTAAAATTTCAAAATATGCCACCTTCTCGATTACTGAGAATCGCTATCGATAGGCTCTCCTTCAAATGCATCAGCTGAGGCCAGTGTTACCAATTTTCTCATTAAAGCTTTTATACTTTAAAGTTTAAAAAGAATGAAACTGGAAACAAAAGTTGATAGTTGATCTTTTCATTTTAATAGTTAATTTAATTAATTTTTGTTTTATATAACTGTATAATATTGTAAATTCAAAAATATCTTTGGTTTGGTCGATGGCGTTAGCCCCAATAGTTTAGTCACAACATCTGGCCACACCGACACTGTCTTTCTTTTGCTCCAGAACTTTTACATAATCTGAAAACTGTGTAAGAAATTGCTTAATACTTGTGCTCTGCCGCGTGCACTTTCCCGGCGAGACGCGTGATTAATTCGCCCGTATTTTCCCCGCAGGAGACCCGAGATGTCGTTCACACAGATCGCCCGCAGCTGCAGTCGGCTGGCGGCGACTTTGGCCCCCAAGAGGATTGCCACTGCCGCCCTTGTCCAGTCACAGCAGGCCAGGATGATGCACAGGATTGCCGTGCCGGCCGTGGCCACCCAGTGGAGCCAAGTGAGTGCTTAGTAAGAGGTTGCTTCTTTTCCAGACCCCCACTTCTGTGGGGAAACCACTCCAGATTTGGCTACCTAACCTCATTGCAAGTGGAGGAGTTTCAAGAGTTGCAAAGCTCCAGAAAGGATCTCTGGATGGTTTTCAAGAACCCCTGGCTGCAGTGGCATAGCGAAATGTGGCTAGCTAGGGGCGCAAAGTGATTGCATCATATTGTTTAGCATAAAACATGATTGTTTCCGCAGTTCAACGCACCAATACAAACAAGACCGGTGCTTGCATGTGTGTGTGTTTGATAATACTACAGTGAAAATTGGTTAAACGTAACTAGAAACTTATTATGTGTCCAAAGAGAGAAGGAATTACACTGGGAACATGATCATTAAATTATTAAATTATATTGAAATGTGGCCAGTGATACAGAGGAACTTTCCTTGTAAAAGTTATTCTGTTTTATAACAAGAGTCACCAACAAAAACCGATTTTTTAGCTGGATTCTCTTAAACAGTTTTTATTGAAATCTAAACGAGAATTTAGCTAAGATGTCGAAATGTTCCTTAACGAGTCAGTATTTATTTACAACAAAATTACTATATAGATATATATAGAGACTTTAACTGTTTAGTTTATTTCGTTTTATGGTTGTTTGTTAATAATATATTTGGAGTTAGTATTGGGACATTATTAAAGCTTATAAAGTGATGTTTATCGATAAACTAACAGACGTAATTCACAGAAATTAGGTTTTTTTTTCACAATTTATGTTAATACAAATCTATTAAGCTTTCAAAATTCGAAAGAATCATAAGCTGCCTTACCTCTTTTTAGACAGTTCATCAGTAAACTAACCCATGTAATTCACAGAAATTCGGTGTGCGTAGCTACTCGGCCAAGAGCACCATCGAGGACATCAAGTTCCGGGTGCTGAAGGTTGTCTCTGCCTACGACAAAGTCACCGCCGACAAGGTAAAACTAAACTCTTCAAGGCGCCACTAACTCTTGGTTTGTGTTTCGTTCTTTTCTTTTGGCCAAAACCAAAACCAAACAGGAGTGCAGAGCCAATCGCTGGCAAACGCAATCGGTGCGCAGGTACTCGGCGAAACCGCCGCTCTCGCTGAAGCTCATCAACGAGCGAGTCCTGCTTGTCCTCAAGCTGTACGACAAGATCGATCCCTGCAAGGTAAAAAAAAAAACGCCAAAAACATATTGATTGCCTTTGCCAGTGCATTGGTTACCGCCACAAAAGAACTAAACAAAGCCTTTACCCATATATATAGAAATCTTTGTTAATACCTTTCAATTGCAGCTCAACGTAGAGTCGCACTTCATCAACGACTTGGGACTGGACTCTTTGGACCACGTGGAGGTCATCATGGCCATGGAGGATGAGTTCGGATTCGAGATTCCCGACTCCGATGCCGAGAAGCTGCTGAAACCTGCCGACATTATTAAGTACGTCGCTGACAAGGAGGATGTGTACGAGTAAATTGTAATTGTAATGCAAAACACCATGAAACGGATTACACTTAAACTTAAATAGAAAACAAATACAATTTGAACAACAATAATAAACCAAAAAACGTTAAATATGCTTTGATTGTTACGGGAAACAAAGTGGAAAGTACTTTATAAATTTATTTAATTTATTTCGAATTCGAACGGTTACTTTGAGTTCGAATTTCGGTGAATATTCACCTTCAAGCCTACGGTCACATTGTTTTTCATATAAACAAATAATTCGAAATGCCCGACGCTGCCGATGAAATGTTGGCGGGATTAGGTAAATATAGTTAGCAAAGACAATTCCTAGATCTAATTCACCTGGACCCCACTTCAGCCGCCCGTCGTCGGTCATTGCGCAAGCAGATCAGCAAGATAGACGAGATAATGGAGCGCTCAAACAACACCCTGCTCCACATAGAGTCCAACAACAAGGCCTTGGCACAGAACGCATCGCCGCAGGAATCCCAAAAGGTGTACAATCTAAAGCCAGAGTGTGAACTGGCTGTGGTTCGGATCCTGCAGAACTTTCGCCAGTTGGTGCAGAGCAGCGACCAGCGAGAGGACACTGGGAGCGCCTTGGACGGCTGCCTGGCTTACAGACACCGCGTGGAGCACCTGGGCAGTTCGGTGCGCAAGCTGGTGGCCCTCTGCGACACTGTCAGCCAGATGAGAAGCTTCCAGGCGGAGCAAGAGGCACTGGATGCTGGGGAGGCATCACCGTGATGATGCCGTCTCACCCTATTTGTAAAGCTAAGAAAAGAAAGTGATCATAAATGCATTCTTGGTTTTATTCTAATAAAATAATATGTAATAATAATAATAAAATCAATTCAAAGCCATGTTGTAGCTACTGATTTGTATTAGGGCATAGGTGAGCACCTCCACGAATACTTCGAGGCGTGCCGCCACACTCCCGTTGGCCATTAGCTCGCTAGGATTGGGCAGCGGCAGGCTGTTGGAGCGCAGATAGTTCAGCTGCTCCATATTGGCGGCAAGGGCCAGCAACTTCTCCTGCTGATCGGCTGAGAAGGCGTCCGGCGGAGCATCTCCGCCCGTGGGCATGAGCTTCTCCAGCTGCTGGGCAAAGCCATGAAGCTGTACAAGCTTTTGCTTATAAATGGATTCCGCGGTGTCCAGGGCAGCAGTTTCTTCATAGATCTTTTCCAGTTTGCGCTGGAAAACCCTAAAGTCCTTGTACACCTCCACGGCACTGGGCTGCTCCTCCAGCCGCGTCATGCTCAGCGATATGTTGGACGTGTTAATGGCCGTCGACTGATCCGTCGGAGTCGCACTCGCAGCTTCTGCACCGCGCAGGAGCGTGGAGTTGGCCCGCTGCAACTCTCCCCGCTTTTTGGGCATCTTCTGGAGATTGGCCGGATACTCCTCCAGGGTCTTGAAGAGCTCCGCATACTCTGCCACCGATCCGAGGTCGTTGGGCGGCGTCATGGCAGCCGTTTCCTCATCCAACATCAGCTGCAGATTCTCAAAGTACGCCGACGGCTTCATCACCGTCTTGGACACGCAGCAATCCTTGAGGTTCTTCAAGTGCTGCCCGTAGTTTCGGTAAACCTTGGAAGCTACGGTGCCGAAATCTACTTTAGTTTCCATTTTTGTAATTCTTTCTTCTTTTGTGTTTCCTTTTGAATGCGAATAGCGCCAGGCAGTGCTGGGAAGTGCCAATACCTTTTCAACACTATAATTTGTTATTGAGCGGTATTTTTATATATCTTGGTATTTTTTTTTGATTAAGTATTTAAATAATTTTATAAAATTTAATTAAAGACTATTTATTTATTACATTATGGCACTCAGCCGTACTCAGACTGAACAGTCAGCGAGAACTGGCCCTTGGGAATGGTATTGGCATGATACCAGAGGCGTGTGTCCACCAGGACAGCATCGCCCGGCTCCACGTAGAAGGAGAACGGCTGGCACTGATGATCGCACTCGGGAGCAGGCGCGAGGAACCAGCTCTTGTTGCCCTTCAGCTGCGCCTGCCACATCAGTCGGGGTATGTAGTCCAGCTGGAGTGAGAAAATCCAGAGATTAGGGCAAACTCGATCTAATGTTACTCCTCAGCTTACGTGCATCACAGCTCCCTGTTCGTAGCCCATCAAAATGAAGTCCGTGTGCGGCATCTCGGCATCCACGGGCAAGAAATGCGGACGAGGGTACAGCTTCCTGAGCTCCGCCAGGACCGCCGGCTGGCACACACTCCAACCCACAAACCAGGGAGCTCCTTGGCTCAGATTTGACCTTTCCGGAGACAATGCAAACACATCCCTCAGCGACTTGAGGTCAGAGTTGAAGTGCAGGAATTGACAGTCCGCCTCCATGGCGCCCGGCACACTCTCGTACAGCTCCCGGATGGTCGCATAGTTGAGATACTTCTGAGCCGGCCAATGGGCCACCGCTCTCTTGACGATGATCGGCAGCGAGGAGTAGGCGTGCGGGGCAAATTCCTCCATGGTGAGATTGGTCAAGATCAGCGGCGCCCGCACGCCTTTGCAGAACTCACAGTCACTGATCGGCCGCGTGGCCTCCCACACCAGGTAGTTGTTGGGCAGGAAGCAGCGCACGCCGAGCAAGAACGAGATCGTCTCGTAAAAGACAGGCGTGGCCACCAAAATGAAGAAGATGATGCCCACCAGCCAGAGTAGATTCAAGCGATTCGGATTGTGGTCGACATCACGAGTGTTTCGGAACGCCTCCTCCAGCTCCTGCTTGGACACCAGACCGGTGCGCAGGCTATTTCTGTGCAGTTCATCCAGCTTTGCTGTGAAATCCTCTCCCAGACGTTCGCGCACCTCCCGCATCCGGTTGCCCAGGGTGCGGGTCGGTCGGCTGATGAACTGAAGAGGTGCAGAGTATCAATTAGATTATGAGGTTTCTTCTTTAGGCAGCACTGTCTCACCAGAAACATTCTGTTGTCGGTTTGCCTCAGCTGTGAGCTCTTCTGACAATCACAGTATACTTTTAATTGCTTAACGTTTTATGTTTTTTAACAAAGACATTGCGTTTTGTGTTTTTAAATAGATTCGGTTGTCAACAAAGTATGACCGCATCAGCTGCCCTCCAAAAATGCCGATAACGCAACGCAGTGAAGGCGGCACATCCCGAGCTCAAATTTATTTATTTATTTTTAAGGTCTCATGATTAAATATACAAATACAAACCAAGCCACCAAGTCCACTTTTGTCGCACAAATTTCCTGCGTGTATGTATGTATATTTTGTGCCATTTCAATGTCAAATTCTACACAAGTCAACGATTTTCAGATGGCTTCAAACTCGACAAAGAAAAGCCAATCCTCTGGTATGCGCATATTGTGGCTACCGGGCCGAAAGTCTCATTCCAAAGATCGCATTAGTACCACCAAGGAACAAATCTCTTACTCGGGGCCTCAGGAGAAAAGCCAGATGCCGTCCCTAGGCGGGAGCAAGGCCCAGTCCGAGCTTTCTGACTTGTGAGTTAGTTGCTTTCGGGGGATTGTTTAGATTGATAAATGGAGCTTTGTTTCAGACCGGTGGCAAAGGAAGGTAACGTCCATGCACCCTCATCCCTAAGCCTTGTGGCCACTTGTTCACTAGCCGCTCAAACCGGCAAAGGCGATTGGGCCGTTTCGGAGACCGCCACTCTACATTCTACTTTCATAGCCAAGGATTCTCCAAACCTGAGACCTACATTCTCTCTATCGGAGATTGCACCGTCGACATCTACCAGTTCCATGACTTGGCCGAATGTGATTACTACCGCTGAGGTACAGGACACTGTGAGTGGCGTAGTCCTACTAGATAGGCCATTAATTTAAGATGTTTCCTGTTGTAGCGCAACTTAAGTCCGGAAGACTTGCCTAAAGTGCCAACTACAACTGGAGAAACGGAGTTGGTACTAAAAAGCTCTGCGGGAACCACAGCCTCGAAGGCACAAGAAGCGCAGACCACGCCAGATAAGATTAAATATAAGAACCACAATAACAATCAGGTAAACTATTATACAAAATTAAATATTTATAAATCAATTGAATCTTTGTTTTCTTGAAACAGGAGGATATCAACTCCATAGACAGCATTTCCAGTTTCCAGCGCTTTCAGGAAAACGTCGCCGACTTTAATTGGATCGACGAGATGGTGGAGCAGCGCAAATGCAACGAGAGGATGCACAAGAACAAGCAAACGAAGGCGTCGAAGAAGGTCCTCGATAGCGGCCTGCAGCCTGAGGCCGATCAGCTAGATGGCCAAGTGTACAGCTTTAGGAATAATGACAAGGCCAAAATTAATTCTTCCAAGAGCAACGATGGTGACGACGAGATGGTTGTCAAATGTCTGTATTACTCGCTCATGTGCTGCGATTGTAGGATTTCGTAAAGGGTAAAGGGATTATCCGATATCCATGTAAAATAGCTAACCACTAATTTGTAATTAGAAAAGAATATACAATATATCTACTTGATATTTGATACTTGGCATATGACTATAATGCAACACATGACACTGAAAAGGAATATAAAATATTGCAATCAGATGAAGAAGAACTTTAACTAACCTTAACAAACTCCTGGATTCAACTTTTTAACGATTTATTTTTAAGTGGCGGGTTAGCTTATTTGAAATGTGTTAAAAACTCTGGCAACGCCAATGTACTTTATATTACTTTGTTCTGTTTGTGGTAAACACCTAGACCAAGGGCTTATTGAATCAGCTTAGTAATAATTTTATATTGTAGAACTGAAAAGAAACGAAGGGTTTTTAAACAAATACAAATAATTGCAGTGACAACACACATTGTACTCACAGATCCCATATAAAACCCACACATTTGATTAAAATTGACTAGCGCGCTCTGGCCACACTAGTTTCTGTCTGCTTCTTCCGCTGTTCGTCTTTTGTGTCGCGTATTTAATGTGAAAAGAAAAACACTTTTGCAACGGTTACGATTAGCAAATAAAAGTGTAACACATCCCGATCTCTAAGTAAAAAACCATGCCGACGGGCCAGCGTTAGGACGGAGCCGCACTTTCCCCGATTTCCGCCGCAAACGAGTGCAAAGTGCTGAGTGCGAGGCGAGGGCGAAGGCGAGCAGCCAACGTTGGCAGCCCCAATATCGTTTATTATTAAACAACAGCAGCAGCAGCCGTAGCAGCCGTAGCAGCAGCGGAAGAACCACTAGAAACATGTACAACAACGGGGCCCGGGGCTTCTCCATACACGACGCCTTCGAGGAGGAGACGGACGAGGCGATACGCGTATATGGCTCCACAGTGATATCCACGCCCATGAGGGGCGGCAAGCAAGGTCGCTCCACCGAAGACGTCTCCATTCGCATTCAGGATCCCAAGTGAGTGGGCCATCGCAACAACAACAACACAAACAAGAGATATAAAAACTGGTCTTTGATTCGATCGGAGCTGGCTGCGTGGGCTGTTATTGGCACCATTTTCCATTTAGCGTTCTGTGATTCACGGCTGTCCGCCAAACAAGGAGTCTGTGGCTTTGTTCCCGTTTCTGATTTCGATTCCGTTTCTGGTTATTGTTATGTTTATTTATATTGGAGCCCGACAGCTGTTCTACGCGATGCACGCCCTGTTCTGGGTTCCCAGTTCCCCGTTCTGTACTGCCAGCGCCGCCACGCTTGGCACTTCCTTATTCCCGCCGGAAGCACCTGAATAAGTTAGCCAAGCGGCGCGTGCGTGCTGGGATGCCTTGTCCATTTCTTAGACGGGGCTCCTCCATTAGCCATGCATGGCGTGTCGCCGAAGCAGCAGAAGCAGCAACAACAAGCGGCGATGTAATTATGGGGATTATAAATGCAGACGTCCAAGCCTAATTTGGCATTCAATTGTGAAAATCATTGCGCATAAATTTCGTCATAAGGGCCTCTCGGAGGAGGTGGCCTTCGCCTGCGGTCAGCTGGAACCAGTTAGGCAGGCGGCAGCCCAACCAGCTTGCACTTGTCGGTCTTCAGCTGCCGCCGCCGCTGCCGCCGCCAATATAAACGAAATGTGTAAATGTAAACGCGAAATTGATTGCGTCTCGCTTTTGGCGGCAATCCAACCCCGCGATAACCCCTCCTTCGAGGCTCCGATGTCCGATAAGCGGTCCTAAAGTCCATTTTTTGCGAAAAAGGAAAGCTATCTTCGAAAACTTGATTTTTTTAGGGGGAGCAGCCCTGCAGACACAGCTCTCTGCATAACATTTATATGATTTTGAATCAGATAACTTATCTAAATTGGAATCGGAAATGAAAATGAAAATGGGAACGGGAACAAAGGTGCATATTTAGTTAAATCGTGGCATTAGTTAACATTCGGAAGATCGTCTGGAAACCATGATAAATTGTATAAAACGTTAATAAAGGGGCAGAGTTTTGGTTACCAGCTGTGATAAGATAATGAAGAATATATAAATATTATAATTACTTTAAATAAACTAGATAATCTCTAATGTTTAATTAGTATGAGCTATAGTCAAAGGTTTAACTCTTGCCCCTTCGACAAAGTATCGATTTCCAGTGCCTCTCGTGTGTTATTACATAGAAAACTCAGGCAGAAAAAGTTTAATAGAGTAGTAATTACACTTTTTTGGTTGACATTTTAAGGGAAGATCAATTTACACCTAAATTAATACAGTTTTCAGATCCTTTCTTTGGGGTTTTGATTGAGTCTCCTCAGTTAAGTTACGCCGTTTAAATGAAAACTTATCAAGGCCGATTAGCTTGAGCGCTTGCACTTTGAGAGTCGGAAGATAATAGAGAAAACTAAATACTCGGCGTAAACTTATTATTATGACTGAGAAGCCTCCTTCACTTAGCCTTTTATATAGACTCCTATAAAGTTTAATAACTTAATACGTAAAGCAACTTAATTTCATTCATTAACTTTTATTTTTTTCATTATCTCCAGGGGCTACAACAAGTATGCCGAGGACACAACCTCCCGGGACAGCGATTCGCTCATCCAGGAGTACGGCAACCTGCCCACGGAGGAGACCAACACATACTGCTGGCGGCACCCGAAGGTGCGCGAAAACTGGCGCACAGTGCTGGCCGCCTTTACGCTTCTGGTCGTGGGCACGGGCCTGTTCGTCATGGGCACGTTCGCCATTGCCGATCCGCAGAATACGTCGCAGGGCGTGGTGTTCTTCGTTGCAGGACTTATCTGCTTTATACCCGGCGCCTACCACGTCGTCTACATTTGGCTGGCGGCGAAGGGATATCGAGGGTTTGACTTTTATCACCTGCCGCTCTTCACATAAGCGTACAGCTGCTGTCGAGTTCACTGGTTGAGCCGGAGAGCAGACGGGGAGAAAGGATAGAGAATGATTGCGAGGCAGGAAGGAGTGAAGGAGATTCCTTACCCTGTCTATAAATATAATCCATGTGTTTGTTTATATGCATTGGCTGTATAAACAACTTATTTTCTATTTGTAAACGTAATTAACCCCGAAAAAATTGAAACTCGGTCTTTGTGTAACGTACTTTTTGTGTTTAGTAACAAGAAATTTCGTTTAGACAAACGCCAGACCCCCTTTTTCCCTTAAACTCGAATCGAAATTTAGCAATATATATATTTATACATATATATTTTACAATATTTTCTTTTATACAAAAGATTCATACGTACGTACTCGAAATTGATTTAAACAAAATGAGAGAAGAAAAACAAACGAAAGACTTTGTATATGATGCTAACATGTTGAGGGAGCGCCTAGAGTTATGACATACATATATATATACTAAACATAAATGGTAATTGTAATTTATTGAAATTTAATTGCACCAAAAACGAAACGAAAATGTTTTACGATTTTCAAAACCAATTCAAAAAACAAAAAAACAAAAGTAACACCCACGAATCTATGTATATGATTAGTGAGCGTCTGTCCATGGATGCGCCTTAAAAAAGAACTAGAACTAGACTTTATGATTACATATTGTTAAACCTAATCGATTGTAACGAGAGAACTCTCGATAATACCAAGCTACTTAGTGATGTAAGACGACGCGCCGATATTGCAATACGTTCTTTTTTAATAGCTATTGATGGTGATGACGCGTCTCTTTTCCGCTGGCCTAACCCCCAAACCCGAACCCAAACCCAAACCGTCCTCTAATGAAATTACATCTCACACAGTCATCGCATATTTCTCTCACACCTCATCTGCCGTTTAGTTCTTAGTGTTTGTATAATTTCTTTTTTAAGAAATGCTGAATATGGTTGTATTAAAAGAAAAAAAAAAAGGAAAACAAAATACAATAAATTTACCTAAAACACACATAAATACCGATTAATGGCTAATACAGGACTTTATTTATCCGAAATTTACACATACTCCTAATTTCCTAATTCGTAGCCTTAATTTTGTGACTTTTGTATGTATTTTCCCACTGAATATGTTGGTTTTTATTCGAATTAAAAATATTATTTTTGAACATTTCCTGTGGTTTTTATTTTTCGTGAATATATGGTTTCTTTATATGCTTTTTGGAATTATCTTATATAGATATGATAAGTTAATATTTTATCATTTTTTGAACGTGATTTCTTATTTTTTTCTGGTAAGTGATTTAGTTTCTTTACGCAGCTAAAATAAGCCAGCGATAAGTTTTATCTTTCGTTTTGCGGCATGCCCATCGAATTGTATCAGAATTTTCATCATTATCATCCTCGTAAGAACCATAGTGCGTTTCTTTAAACTGAAATGGGAAACAGATAATCTGTTTATATAATTTTGAAATTGTTGTGAAATCTTTAGGTAATAACATTTAATGGCTAATAATTGCTTTAACTATTTGTTGATGTCCTACAATAATACCAAAGATTAATTTAATCGTTTATGGGTCGTTTGCGATAACGTTTCAGTTTCTGGCTGACCTCACTCTCATCTCATTTCTGTTAACCTCCCAGCAACAAAAGCTGGCCCCCTTGACCTTTGCCCAGCAATCAGTCACGGAACGCACTGTGGGCCAGACTAGCTCCCAACCACTCCTCCGGCAGGTTAAATGGATTCGGTTGCCTTCGGGTCTAATGGCGATGCAAATGAGATGAAGTGAAATGTTAGTAACAATCAAATCGGCATTGGAATAGGATATATACAGACATACATATATACTTGCTCAATATACGAAGTTAACGATGGCTAAATAGGTTTAATTATATTGGTGTTGTGCGCCTCCCGAATCGATTATTTTTGTAGCTTTGAACTTATTTCGAATTGAATTTGAATAATTGTTGCCTCGGAGACTCCACTCGACTCGATTCGGTTCGACAGGATTAAGCTTTAAATGTGCTTAGCGAAGTAAGTGTGGAAATGGAATAAAGTGCATGGAAATTAATCGCCAAACAATGTTTTTTTTTTTTGTTGGTTCCAACTCTGTGCTAGACAGAGGTGGGAAATCCTTTCAGGGGAGTTTGTACCTGTACTGTGTGCACAGGGTACGAAAAGGGTACCTTTTCAGAAGAGCTTCTCAGTTTTTGGAAGGTACAAAAGTTTCCTTTTCTTTTGGGACACAATTTTATATCCTTTTAAGGCATCATTTTATTAAAAAGCTTGAAGAGATTGAATGATACTTTTTGGAACCTATAAAATATATTCTTGATCAGCATCAACAGCCGAGTCAATTTAGTTATGTTGGACGGAAAAAAATGTTAAAAATTTTTTTTAAATTTATTTTTGGAAATGTTATTTTTAGTATTCAGATAATTAACCTGATAATATATTACTGCAGTATTTTCCGAATTAATATCAATACCTTTTTGGCCAATTTATGGTCACAAAATTTCGATTTTAAGAATAAGCCTGAGATCCTTTAACTTTAAATCTTTTTTTAACACGAAATAAAAGGTATATATTTATCCCCCATCAACAAAATTGTACCCCTATCATCGCTATTGTCCACGCCTCCAACTTCTCCAGCGAAAGAGACAATTTGTCAACCGGGCATCGATCAAACACGGGACATCTGAGTGGCCTGGCAACGGGCGCCATTGAAACCATGGATGGCAGAGCCATAACCGCAGTAGGGAGTGGTGTGGAGTGCAGAGGGGGCCCAGAGGAGCCGCTGCTAATGTCAGGAGTGCACATCCCCGTCCAAGTTCATTAGACTTGGATAGGTGCGGGCGGGTGAGCTGCCAAACACGAAATGGAAAGTTTCGGCACATCCCTATCGTCCCTTTGGTGAATCGTAGTAAATCGCAGCGCGAAAACGCGTAGGTCTAAAAATATCACGGCACTCGGAGACAATCGATGTGCCCGCAGCTGGCAGAGATGGGCGAACGCGAGCCGGAGTCGGACGGAGAGGACGCCGAGGTCTATTGTAAGTCGATCCCTTTGAGTTGACACCAGCAGCATGTCCCTACTCATGGATTATTCCGCAGTCCTGAAGCCGGTCAACGAGTACAACATTGTGGACAGGATCAAGGAGGCCAACAAGGAGCTCTTTGCGCTGGAGGAAGAGGGTGCGGGTGCAGGAGCTGGTGCCAATGGCAATGGCAAGGTGACCAAAGTAAAGTTTGCCCTAAATCTGGAGGATTACGAGCCAACGGGGGAGCCGCCGGCGAAGGACCAGAGCCCCAGTCCGCCGGATGAGCTGCTGCAGCAGTTGACGCAGCTCAAGCTGAAGACCATCGCTGAAGAGGAGCCTGTTACAGCTCCAGAGACGTCAAAAATGGTTGAGGAGACGCCTCCTCCGCCGGTGGAGGAAGAGGCTGAGGAGGAGATCTGCGAGGAAATCCTGGACTTGACTGAGGTTTCTCCACAGCCTGCCGTCCAGGAGGCGCTGCCTGTCGAGGAAGAAGATGAAGACGACTTCTCCGGCGTGGATGAGGCTGATCTGGATGATGACTCACCCGTAAAAGATGCTTCCGCTGCCACTCCGTTCCAAGTAAGGCCGGTCTCCAACTTCGAGCAGGATGATTCCGATCAGAAGAGTCTCACCAATCTGCTGACCGAGTCCGATTGCGAGGAGGAGGAGCGCACCCTGAACGAGGCCCGCCAGAAGCTTCGCGATGCGTACAAGAATCTCTACAAAACGCTGGATCCCAAGGAGCAGGCCACCATAGACAGGCTAACGGGGGTTGGGGTCCAAGATGAAGCTCCGCCCATACCGCCGCTTCCGGTAGCTCCTGCAGCCGAGGCCGATGAAGAGGATGATCTGTCCATAATAGTGGCCAGCTACATACCCGACGACTTTGAGCTCAACGAGCAGAGCATTTACTACAAGAAGGAGGAGCAGGAGGACTTGACCGGGCTAGCTAAGCGGCAGTCCTGCTCCGAATGCCCCAAGTCCACTTCCAAGTCCTTTTTCACGTCTCGAAGCTTCAGCTTTCGTCGTCGGTCCAAGCCCACGCCTACACCGCCATCCGCCACCGCCACCGCCACCGCCTCGACGACCTCACCCTCCATTCGGATGAACTACAAGATCTGCTGCGAGCACCGCCACTCGCTGCAGGGTAAGCTGCCCCGGTACACGGGCTACATGTCCGAGTACGGACTGAGTGCCCAGCAGCTGCAGCGGCGGGAGCAGCAGCTGCGACGCAAGCAGCGCTTCTCCATGGAGCAGACCATCAACCGCAACGAGCAGGAGCTCAAGAAGATGCAGGACAACGAACGGGCCTTCACCACCTGGCTGAAGAACAAGATGCGCTATCCGATCAACAAGACCCGCAACATGTTCGATGCCCACAAGAGGCGTGGGAGCGTGGCAGCCGCCGCTGGAAGTCCACACGCTCATTCGCATCACCACCACCAGCCGGAGCAGCAACCGCAAAGAGGGGGAAGTCGGCGGCGGAAACGTCGCGACAGCGGGGATGAGGATGTGGTACACGCCTATCGTCACCTTCTCGGCAGCTGGAACAAGTAGCTGCCGCTGATGTAGTTCTTATATCTTAGTTTATTACATAAATGTATAATCGCGTATTATATTTAATTTGTAATACAACTTTCAAAGTGTGAAAAGGGTGAATGGAGTGTGGGAGGACCTCGTAACAGACTGACAATGATAACAGGAAAGTTTGAAATTATATATATATATATGTAATTCGATAAGAGGCAAGAGTGTCCTCCTAATGACGCGACTTCTTCGATTTGTGACCATTATCGCGGCTGTCGTCCCGCGAACGCTTGCGATCCTTGTCCTTGCTGCTGCTCTTGTGTCCCGACGACGAGGAGGAATGATGCTTGTCACGGTTGTGGTACTTATCCTTGGACGATGATTTCGATGGGCTTCAAAGATAGCATATGGTTTTTTATTAATGTCAAATTATTACTCGCAACAGAGAGGTGAAATTTGGTTAGAAAAATTTTGAAGCAAGCAAGAGTGTGTGGTGTTTGTTTATAAAATCTATGATCTAGATTGTGAAACCAAAACCAAGTAGATTTCAAGCCTCAGAAATCGCCGTAGAATAAATAATGAGTAATTTAAATAGTAAATTTTCTACTAAAAATATTCATCACTTTTTGAAGCGATTTCTTCGGCAGTCTTAAACTCATAAACCAAAAATTTGGAAAAAATAGTAAATCCCCTTCAAGTTCTTCAGAATTTTCGCCGAAAATAAATAATAAATTTGGAATGTGTAGAAATTGTGTTTGTGATTGTGAAATGTATTGTGAAATTCGCTTGCGTTTGGCCAAATGATTTTGATATATTGTTATATGCGTGTTTTGGCGGGGTTCTTTCGTTAACAAACCTAGATGAGCTGCCATGTTTGGAGCTGGAGGATTTTAAATGCGAAGAGGAGGAGGAGGAGTTCGACTTATGCTTTTTACTGTGCGACGACGACGATCGCTGCTCCTCGCGTTCGCGGCGACTGTTGGTGGGGGGAGTTGTAAAAATGGTGAAGAACGATTTGATATATTTTTTATATAGAGATATAATCCGGAGGAGATCTCGAGTTATGTTTGGGTTGAGCTAAGTCGTGAATGCCTTACCTGTGCTTTGAACTCTTGCTGTGCTTCTTGGGCTCGAACTTTCCATTGCGCGGCTTGTCATCGGTGGCATAATCATGGTTTCGATCTTCCTCGGCGGCCTCGCGCTCCAGATCGGACCAGTCCTTGCCGGACTCCTCATCAGAGCCCAGATCATCTGTAAAATGGTGAATATTTTAGTTTGAACTCATTTAGTACTTTATGAGATGTTTTTACCATCACTTTCGTCGCTCTCGTCCTCGGAGGCCTCCGAGTACTCGGAATCCTCGTCCGACTCCTCATCCGATTCGGCATCTGTGGGATTGTAGGCCTCATCCTCCTCTGATTCGGCAGTTTCATTCTCGTCCTCGCTGCCCGATTCGGGATCCAAGAAGGTCCAGCCGCCTTGCTCGAAGAAGCCCTCGGGATCGTCGGTGATGGTCTTCATGATCTTTTGCCAGTTGAGCGACTGGACGCCCTCCGAGTAGCGAATGTCACAGGAGCTGCCAAGAATAGTTACCAGTTAAACTGAGACCTTTTGATAGGTCGAAAGTAAGACTTACTTGAGCCACTCCTTGACGTGATCCAGCATGTTCATTGGAATGGCATTGACCATGGCCACCTTCTTGTTGTATTCCTTGAACACGAAGATCATGTCAAAGTTGCGCAGATGGAACTGCACGCGCTCAAAGTGCACCAGCTCGACGTCGTCCAGGGTGATGACAAATGGCGGCCATTCGGTGAGATTGACCAGCGAGCCGGACGTCGGCTGGAGGGTGACGGTGCTGCGGAATGGGGCGCCGGGGAAGCCCAGCTCGCGGAACGGCGTATCGAACTCCACCACCGACTTGGTCATCGCCTCCACCTTTTCGCAGAAGCTCTTAAAGGCGGTCTTTAGTTTGTGCCTCAGCTCCCGCTCCGACTGTTCCGCTGCCAGATCGTCGCGATCGTGCATGTGCTGATGCTTGCCCAAATCCGTCGTGATCTCGCCCACCTCCGTGTAGAATTGCACATCCAGGTGCTTTTTCTTGCCAAACATAATGGCATACTTGAGGTGAAAGTGGAGCAGAATGATCATCTCACCGTCGCAGGGCTGGAAGAAGGCGCTCTTGATGTTGTTGTACAGGATGTCGACCTTGTCGCCGCGCACAGAGATGTAGCGGAAGCCGTTGGTATGCGCCTCCAGACTGCCCGTCATCCGCTTGGTGACGATATTGGGCCGAATGTAGAGGTCCTTGAGCTTGGGATTGCCCTTGTTCTGCGACTGAATGAGCGTGTCCTGCTTCACAAGATCCTCCTTTTCGCGCTCCTCCGCCTCGCGGGTCTTGAAGCGTTTCTGCACCTCCTTGATCAGCCGGAAAGCGTTGTTAAGATTCCCCGACGGGGCAGCGACCTCACCATGTTCCTTCACATTCGAACTGCGGTAGGTTCTGAAAGGGAAATAAAGGGATCATTATCTATTTTTTACTTTGAAACCTTAAAGTACTTACACTTCCTTGACGAATGTGGCCTCTGGCTGGGGATATAGACCGCCCTCGTTGCGACCCATCGTGGCGCCCGGATGGAAAAAGTTGATGCGCAAGTACGTGTACTCACCCTCGACGGACTGCGAGATGTTCTTGATGGTGGAGATGTGGAACGGCACTTGGATGCCGAAGACGGGCATGATGACGGTCTCGTATTTCTTGTCCACATACAGCTTGAGCTCCTTGACCTCTGGCTCGCGCGGCATTTGGCTCATGGACTTGTAGGAGACTGTGTTCTTGCGCACCTTCTCCGCCTCCTTGGTGTCGCCCTGCTTGGCCAGTCGCTCCTTGGCCCGTTCGTTTAGCTGCTGCGCCAGCTCGCGCTGATGCTCCTTGCGCTTCTCCTCTGTGTTGATCTCATTGCGCAGCTTCGAGTCCATCACGGCATTGCGCTTGCTCCGTCCCAGGATCTCTGTGCTCTTATCCTCCTGGGTTGCCTTCTTGTCATCCACGTCCTCCTCCTCCTCGTCGCTGTCGTCCTTGATGAAGATGCCCACGTTCTTGATCTTCTTCTTGGAGGGGGTCATCACGCTGGCCGGCGATTGCTCGCCCACGAGCACAGTGTCGCCAATGAAGAGGGCATAGGTCTTGCCCTCCTTGTCGGTAGCATCCGGATTCGTTAGATTCGAGATGCCAACGTGAAGATTAAAGACCATATTCTTCTTAATAAGCGCCTGGCACTTGGGCCCAATCACTATGGAGTTCTCCCGGAACTCCAAGCCCATTGCGAAGCCGAAACTCTTGGTTAGATTATCGACCATGCCGGGCTTCTCTTTCTTGACGTACGCCAGCGTTTTCTCATATACATCGCACAGCTTGGTGTTGGGCACCAGCAGCTTGAGTATCTCCTCCTGCACGCTCACCAGAAACGTGTAATTCTCCTGCATGGCCTCGGTCGGGTTGACCAAGAAGGTGCGCGATATATTCGAGCAATAGGACTTGTAACGGGCCCCCAAGGAGCACACAATCACGCCGAAATGCAGGATATTTTTATCGGCAGCGGCAGAGAACTTGAGACTGTAGTTTCCGCCCGACTGAATAATGGGGGGATAGGCCATGTCCAGTAATCGGGGATCTAAGCCGCTGGTGTACTTCTTCTCGGCAATGGCCGACTCGCAGCCATCCGACAGCTTGGTGTGCTTGACTTTCTGTGAGGTGGGAAGAAGCACAATGAATACGATATTGAGGGACTTAATCCAACGAATTTTCACCTTGTCTGAGTCAATGATGTCCATGATCTCATCTTTGAGATACTTGTTGAAGATGTCCATGGACACCAGCGAGGCTTTGCGTATGTTGTTTATCTCGGACTCGTCCTTCGGGCACATCAAGTAGGCAATGATTGTGCTTATGTCGACGTGCTCGAACTTTGATTCCATCAGCTGCTTTTTCCACGCCTCACTGAACTCGCCGGGATAGGCGTCCTTGGTAAAGACGCCCAAACGCTTGCCCTTCTTCGAGTTCTGTATGGCCTTGATCAGCTTCTCGTAGTTGCCCTTGTCCTTGTCCGTCTGTTGGTCGAGAAAATTGATTGATTACACGATTGAGGTTGAGTTCCAGGGGCTGCAACACTTACACGGTCCCTCACAAGCAGCTTGATCTCTGGGACGCCCTCCTCGCTTATATTTTGCGTCTGCTTCAGGAACTCGATCTTCTTCTTGCTGGTCAGGAAGTAGATCGCGTCTGAGGCAAACACAGAGATCGTGTCCGTCAGCTCGTAGCCCAGGAGCCAGAGCTGGAGGGCCATGGACTTGGAGTAGATCACATCCTCGTCAGCGCCCACCACGCTCATGATGCAGTCCAAATTGCTCAGGGCGTCGTCGTGCCCGATGCTGGGAGCCTGCAAAAGAACGCAGAGAAGCAGAAAACGCTGTAGAATCTCATGGCACGATAGACACTTCGCAGATAGCAATCTTTCGCGCCTAACCTAACACACGGCGGCTGCCTGGGCATTTTTCTCCCCAGAAATTAGCGAATTTCATCATAATTTTTAATACACTTTATCTTCGCTATAGGTAAAAGTCTCCATGTGTTCGAGGCGGCTCCTGCAAGCAGACACAAAAGCCCGGCAGACACACGGACGGACAAACTCACCTTCCATTCCGTGTAGAGGCGCTTAACGCGGCGCACAAATGCCTCCTTATCCAGCACAAAGCTTGACATCTTGCTGCCGGATTCGTTGACGGTAACTGCAATTGAAATGCTCCAGTTGAACTTAATTTACAAATACAAATCGCATTTGCAAATTCCGCCGGGCGAAAAAATTGCGCGTTTTCGGCGTCTACGTGATAGAGCTGTCACAACACCGATTGTCGCTATCGATAAAGGTGTTGGTGGGCAGCTATCGGCACTATCGATTGGTGCTGCAGTATTCAATTTAAAAAAGTCTAGAAAAGCAAGACAAGATTTAAAAAATATAAAAATACTTCATCAAACTCGGCGTTTGATTTACCCACAAACTTTTACAAAGCCATACTGTATGTAATATATCGGTAAATTTTCCATGAGCTGCAACCGATATTCGGATATATATTTGTTTAATTAATTTTTAAGATTCAGCAAAACGAATCTAAAAAAAAAAAAATATTAATTAAGTATGTAAGTAATGTAAGGAATTATATCAACGTTCTGCCAGCTGAAGAAAGAAACCAAGTAAATGTTTTTTAAATGTTTCCGAAAAATTATATTATATCCCGGACTAAGGACTAAGGACTAAGCACGCTAATCGTTTAATAGTAAAGGAAATGGAAGTGTAAGTGAATAAATCACGGCTACGACCTACATATGTACATATTATAACTTGGGATTTATTATTTCCTTGCCAGTTAAGTTCAGCATATTTGACAACGTGCCGAAAAAATAGATCTCAGTCGCCGATCTGATTTCCCAATGCACTCAACATACTTCTAAAGGCGATTCCTAGCTCAAAAACATCAGCGAAACCCTCCTGCACTTTGCCCAAATCTGTTGGGAGACAGAACAAACCAGGAAAAGCCACCATATCTCCTCCAGTTAAGCAATCTTCAGAGCAATCTTCAAGCTCACTTTGGGAAACGACCGCTAAAGCGTTCCCACTGCACTTACACCTTTATTACAAACCACGCTCTTAAGAAACACAGTCGATCTCATTGATTGATAGATTCATCATTATCCAAGTACTAAATTGTCATTTAATACTCCTTTAATTCTTTAGGAAAGCAAAATGGGTCAAATCTTGGCCCCGTAAAAGTAAAGACTAAGCTCGAAATACTTTTCAGCATGTATGATGATTCCATTGTTCAAGAAGATATTAAAAACAAAGACAGAGCAGAAAGTTTCATTTAAATGTAGTTAAGTTTATTATTGTTTTCCTTCAGTATTATCAACATTTGCAATTACGTACTGTGACGGCTAATATGTGAGTTCGTTGAACTTGATTCATTGGTATTTTATATTTAGCAAAGTCTAAGATTCATAGCCGGGGCTAATTCTTTGTGCTCGCCGGACTATCGGCCACGTCCGGCCGGGCCACCTGCAGATACTCCTGGATGTCGTAGTCAAAGAGCTCAAAGTCGTATCTGTCAAAAAAGAAACGGGCTTAAAAAATATATTACATAAAATATGTATTTGCTTGTTACTTGTAATACTCGTAGAGCTCCAGCATCTCTTGACGGGTGAGCTGCGCGTAGAACTGCTGCTGGAGCTCGTGCGTCTTGCGGCCCTTGCCCATGTTGCGCCACACGGGCGCTATCACCCGCTTCAGGCCAGTCTTTTCGATTAGATATAATTGATCCTCCGCCAGCGACTCGAACTTCAGTATCATGTCGAACCGGATGAGGCAGGGCGTGCAGAAGGAGGTGGCCGACACGAAGTGCATGTCGATGAAGCTGCCCCGCTTCACCTGGTCGAGCAGCCAGTGGACAAACTCGGGGAACGACGGAAACTTCGTGTTGGCCGCACGGTTTGCCAACGCGGGCTGTTCGGTTAAATTTAAGAAAATTGTAATTAAATCCAAGTAGACAAGACCATTTACTTACCTTCTTGCGATAATTACGCACAATGCTGCGTCCCAGCTTATCGTGGAAGGAGTAGGGCAGGGCGAACACCATCTTGTCCCGATAGGCGCTCAACAGCCGTTCGAAGGGGTCGCGTGCTATGATGAAGGTCAGCGAGTAATTCTGCGCTTCACGCAGCTGTCACGGAAAGGGGAAAGTCAAACAATAAATAGTAACTCAATCCGTTGGCACACCAACCTCGTCTAGGGTCACACGGGGATAGCGCTCCCTGGCCAGATTGAGGAGAATCTTTTTGGTTTTGCGCAAATAGCTGGGTGAGTAGCCGGCCAGGACATTAAAGTTGAACATCCAGGATGAGGAGGCTGCCTTAAAGACATTGCACCTGAACAATAAGATAAGAAATATTCATTAAATATAAATATAAATATCGATGGGAAAATCCTTTAAAGAGATGCCTAAGAATATCTGGAAAAATATATATTTAAAGCGTAATCTTAGGCACCTTAAAGGTTAACAGAACTGTGAATAAATTCCGCACCCACCATATAATATGATACTTTTTGTTGACCAGAAATTCCCACGTATTCGGGGTGTGCCACGAGTCGTGACCTGTAAGTAAGATGGACGTGGTTAGTCAGAGAGGAGAGGAGAAAAGTGAGTAAGGATCCCAGTAAGTGTGCCATGGAATTCGCGTGGCACGCCACCCACCTAGGACATCCAGGCCGTAGGCGGAGCACTTGTCCCTCAGCCGCTCCCTTCGCTGGTCCATCCGCTGCTCCACCTGAAGCATTTCCTGCGGCGAAAGCGTCTGCACGGCATACTCGGGAATGAGGGGCAGGAGCGTCTGGTTGCTGTCCTGTCGATGGACAAACATACGGAAAGTTTAGCCACAACGCGGGGAGCCGCAGCGAGGACCTCATGCTTGATGGAAATGATGGAGGAGTTGAAATATGGGAGTGGGAGTCGAATCGAATGCCGTGCCCAAATGCCTGCCAATCAACTTTGGCTTCTCTGAATTTTATTTTAGCTTTGTCTGCTATGTTTACATCATTAATTATACGAGCCTGTGAGTTTAAGTGTTTTTGGTGTTGGGTGTTTATGTGTTGTGTGGGTGGAGGTGTTGCGTGTGTGCCGTGTGCGGTGTTTGTGTGGGTTACATATTTACTTTATCGACATAGCGCCACTTGTTTTTAGTCTTGCCCGTTGCCACCACGGTGAGATCCTTGTTCTTGTTCTTGTTCAGCAGCAGCACCGGATACCGGACCACCGGATACGGAAGCTGGCCATGTTGCTGCTGCTCCTGCTGCTGCCCCTGCTGCGGATGTAACTGCTGCTGCTGCTGCTGCTGCGGCGGCGGCTGCTGCACATTAAAAGCCTAGAAGATCAGTTGCATTTTGGATGTTTGGGTTGTAGGATTTTAGATCTTTAGCTCGTTACTATTTTTGGGTTAATAGGCAGAGATGACGTGGCGTATGCGTAATTTACAAGCGGTCTGTCAAGGTCGCAATCTCAATCTCAATCTCCATCCCCAATTAAAACCGCCAGACGCCAGTGTCAACTGTCGTCCGGGGATTCGCAGCATGAATCAAGTGGCTTCGCGGATAAGTTGGCGTCATCATGGCAGCACTTTGCATTTGACTCGCGTACGCCTCGCTCCCCAGAAATAGTACTATATACTATATAAGCTATATGTATATGCCCTTAGAGGGGCGGGGACTTTCACTATGGGGCATGGGGCGGATACAAGTCTCTGCTACATGAATGCATGGTTCAGATAAGATTGATTAATGGTCATGGCTGGACGTCTGGGACTGAATAAGGAATGCGATACTATATAGTACATGTTTGAGGGAGGCTCTACAATATTTTGGGGCTTTGAACTAAGTGGATTGTCTTAACTTTGAATATATTTACACATTTTGGGAATGAAGTATTGAGTTTCAAGTGAAGAAATAACTAAAATCTTTTCTATGCCATTTTATTTTTATGTATGAAGTCAAAGGTACATGTTAGAGTGTAGAAAGTTCTTCCTGTCTCAGTTTAAGCTCAAGTGGCGCTATGAACATGACGTGAACTGTGCGGAATGCCCGGGGACTGTTGGATGTTGAAATTGTGGGCTCTTTTGGGGGCACAGGGGGCGTGACCTGCGCGGTGGGGTGTGAGTGTCAAAAGCCTTGCCTAATTATGCGTGTGTGCCGGCCGAAACGAGGAAAATACAACAGAGCTTAGCTGGGAGTTAACGCGGCGTATGCGTGTTTTCATGTGCTTTCATTATTTTTTCATTTTGGCCGTCTGCCTAAGCATTTGTCATTTTGGCTAATGCTATGCAAATTATCAGTGGGCCAGCGTATGTTTCTGAGCTGGGGTGCAGCAGGAATCGATCGAATTTAGCCCCCTTGATTACATTTTCATGATGCCACACACGCAATTAAGTGTAATTTGTGCGAAACTTTTGCCTTTTTTGCAAGCCATTTGGCCAAGGCCGTCGGCGAATGGGGCGGGCGCCTTATAGTCTCTGGCGACCACGCAACAAAGCATTGCAAGCGATGATTACACAGAAAAAAAGGTAATATGATATTGGATACTGTGAGAAATTCTATAAAGAATAGACAGTAAAAGGAATATAACTTTCTTTAATGCAAATGAAGCACTGAAATATGCCCAAAATAAATTACCAATTTTCCTTGCCTACTTTTAAGCACCGTTTTAATTGTAAAAGAAATCATTTTAGTTCCATTCTGAGTTTTTTTTATTTTATTCAATAATGTTCCCCAATAACACTTTAATGCAAAAAAGAGCTTTAAATTATTTGTTCCCTGTGTAATCGGCTTAGGCCATGCCAAAAGGGTTGTCCGGGCCAAAACTGGGCGTGTCCAGTGGGCGGCCGGTCAGCTTATGTGATTATAAGCCAAGCCAAGACCGAAACGTTTTCCGCACACCCCGGACTCCAAGTCCGCGGTGCGTGCGAGTGTGTGTTTCGTGTAATTGCTCTGACGCTCGGAATATTCCGTCTTTATTCCGACATTTGCTCAATTTGATGCACAAATAGGCGATAAGAGCCCGCAGCTAATTTCGAATTAATTTGCACCCAATCGGGCGCGATGCTTTAAAGCCACTTCAAACAGCGCAGTCCAGTTCCCCCAGTTCCCTAGGTGAGAATTAAGGCGATAAAAATGTGGGTGCAAGTGCTGGAGGCGAAACAAAAGGAATGCTAAGGCATATGCTAAAATCACTAACAACTCTGATAGGTAAACAACAACATGAAGATGCTTTCAATTCCAGCTATTTATCGTGTATTTATAGCATTTGTTGCTAATTTGCGTGTAAGTTATTCTCAGCCTCGAATGCCCTTCACATGCTTATAGAATTTGTTTATAGAATCAGAGAGAAAGAGAGCATTATTGTACAGCTGATAAGTTTGTTGATTTTCCACAGATCGCTGAATAATTACTTCTAATTGGTTTTTTTTATTCAAGATTTTCTGTATCGTTTTTCGGTTTTCTCAATTTCTTATTATACCCTTGCAGGGTATTATAATTTCAGTCAGAAGTTTGCAACGCAGTGAAGGAGTCATCTCCGACCCTATAAAGTATATNTATTGTACAGCTGATAAGTTTGTTGATTTTCCACAGATCGCTGAATAATTACTTCTAATTGGTTTTTTTATTCAAGATTTTCTGTATCGTTTTTCGGTTTTCTCAATTTTGTATTTTCTTTCTTGTTTTGTATTTTTTTGATGGCCTGAAACTGAGTCAGGCAATCGATGGCCTGCAATTTGTTTGTTGTCAGGCGATGAAGGGGTGGGCGAGGCAGGCTGGGCAGGCGGGGCGGCAACTACAAGCGAGTATATATATGTACATATATATCTACAGCTAACGGTACACAGAGAAAAAATTAAATTTCTAAGCCGGTTTATTTATTTGAAAGACATTAATTAACACCCAATATTAATGTGAAGTAATTAACCATTCCAGCAACCATTAGTAATAAAAAAAACAATTAAAATTTTATATTGTATCCCATAAATCTCAGCTGGCCGGTTTTCTTTCATTGCTATTAAAGTATTTTTTAGCTTGAGATTATATAATGCAGAATTAAATGTGGGTTCTTTTGATATTACTTGATCCATGATCCTTTTATTATTAAAAGGCCTTGAGCTTTGCTTTGCTTTAAATTAAGGTTGTACAGTTAAAGAGGAAAAACTTAAAAGTACCTTACAGCTTTACTAAATAATTTTAGAAAATAATTGTTATAAAACCATATATGTAATATTATATTTATTTTCTCTCTGTGTACTCTGTTCAAGCGATTTGTCCAGCAAATGTTTGCGCCGGACCCTCAAAGGGCTACACGTAACTACCAAAACCCCGAACATGCTTCTCCCCCTTTTGGGGCACGAACACCCACCAAAAGCCCACTAATGTTGGACTCACCTCGAATCCTCGGATCTTCTGCAGCTGCTCGTTCCACACCAGGTAGACCAGGGAGAGGGGCAGCAGGAGCAGGGAGACGGCCGTGAAGATGAGCAAATACCGCCGGATGGCGCGACAGTTTGCCAGGCTCTTGCTCAATTTCATTTAAACTCGATGCTTGCTGCATAGGAACTGATGGGGGCCTGGACCTGGACCTCTCTATCCGCTCCTCGTTTCCGGATTGGAGTGGATTGCAGTGGTTGCCGGATTTGGATTGATTTAGATTTTGTTTTTTTTTGTTTTTTGTTTTTTTTTTGTGATATAGCGTGTATATCTGCTATTGATATTCGTGGGACATTTCCTGCTGCTGCTGCTGCTGCTGCTTGCTACGCGGCCGCAAACTTTGCCTGCAGTTGGCGACAAATTTTGTAAGTGGTGCTGCTCATCGTCGCCGTCGACGTTGTGCTGTCTAAATTTAGTTTGCTGTGCTAAATGTTCTTGACAAAAAAAAAAAAATCAGAAACGAAAAAAAAAACAAGAGCGGAAACCAAAAATATATTGAGTGAGCTTGAGGAGAACGACAGCTTTTTGCTTTATGGTCGAGTGGCTTTCGACCATAAAGCAATAATTGTGCCACTGCTCAATATTTCAGGCCAAACAATTGATTCGCTTCCGCTTTTGTTTCCCCGCTTTCCCCCCTTTTGTTTTTGATTCATCGGGGGTGTGCTTTTTGTTGCAAGTGAGGCCAAGGCAAAAAAACAAAAAGGAAGTCGTTTATTGATTTTCTCCGCTCTTCAAACTCCATTATATTCGCAGTGCAACTTGAGTTCAGGTGTTGTGTCGGCCGGAAAACACCCCTCATTTATTCTCGCAGGTGTATTTTCACTTTTGCATACTTTTGTCTTTGCCTTATTTACATTTTTCTCACATTTTCACCCCTTATTTATCTTAATCAGCTGTGCTTTTTATCTGTTTATGTTTCCCAGTTTCACTTTTAGCAAGCTGTTGACTTTGTTTATTTATTTTTATACTTTTATGTTGATTTTTTTGCACAATTTAAACTTAACTTTTTTTTTAAACATTCCCACAGCTTTGATTTTTAAATATTTATAATTATATAGGAATATTTTCTATTGGAATTTTTGGTATGTATTTGTTGCTTTTTATAAAAGAAATACTCCTTATAAATTTAATTTTGGTTTCTCTATTTTTAAACGAATTTTTTACTTGGCCTTGACCTTATTTTTATTGTTACTAGCGAATTAAAATTGAACTTTAATATATTTTTAATTTTAAGCACTCTAAACACTGTTATAATTATTTTTTAAACTTGGTTTAATATTGATTAAATAAATTCGTATTTAATTGTAATTCTTTGACACATTATTGCTTAAATTTGCATAGTTTTATGTCTTTTCACAATACGTTGGCAGGCCAAACTCGAGGAATTTTCACTTTTATTTTCTTTTTTTGGCAAAGGTTTTGGCTTTTAATAATTATTTTATTCGCACACAAACACACAGAAACACAACAAACTTGGCAAACATAATGCTGCTATAAATGCGGGGCGCAAGAGGCGTATACGTAACGTGCTGTCAATTGCTTTGCCTTCTGCTGCCTCCCTCTTTGTTCCTCAGTATCTCTCCGCCTCGCCTTTCTTTTCACAACAATAAACAACAACAAACACGGGACCGAGATGAGCCTCCATTAATAGAGGGCAGGTCTTTTTTTTATATTTGTTGCTATTCAAATATTCAATTGTTTGCCAATTGAAGAAAAGCGCGCAATCAATATTAATTCGCCAGGCGTGCTTTTAATAATTTTGATTTTTTTCCTCCTCCCCCCGCAGCGGAAGGAGGCGAAGAGAGACACGGAGAGGACACCAAACAAAAACACAAAACACAAACCGTTAGCGTCATCACAGCACAACGAACATTTCACGAATGAAATCAAATGCGAAATGAGCACAGGCCGTGTCGCTGGCAGCACAGCGGGCAGCGCTGCTGGCGGCGCAGTTTCAGTTCTCGTTTTCATTTCGCCAAGCCTTCATTCCATCCATTGCCGTTGGCAGGCTTTTTGCAGGCGCATGCGATTCCTCCTTCAGCTCCTTTAATCCTTGATTCCGCGACTCTTCTCCGCCAGCTTTGCTTGCCATTTGTTTACCTGTGCGTTTTCTTTCTTTATAATTTTTTTTGGGTTCTGGGGGTTGCTTTTTTTTTTGCTGTTCCCACATTTGATTTGTTTATCGCGGGGGCGGCGGGGCTGTTATCTCTCAACGGCAGCACAACAATTTTTGTTTATTGCTGAGCGAAAGAGCCGGTAACGTAGAGCGTTGCAAGAGAGCAACAGCTCTTGAGAGAAGCAAGTGCGCAGTGAGAGTTTGGGATGCGGCAGGCATCCTATAGAGAGAAAAAAAAACAGGTTTTTGAATTTCGAAATAAAGTCCAGAATCCTGAAGACATGCATACTTTCAGAATTAGCTTCGGTACTTCGAAATTAAGTTTTTATTATTTTTTCTGAAAGAAGTCTTGATCCATTTTGATTTCGTAAAGTAGTTAATTATTTGCGTTGGAAGAAACTACAAAGTGAATACATATTTACTACTCGGAAATCAATGAACTTATTTTATTTAATGTACATATTTACATATATAGTATATAAATTAAGTCTATACATTTCAAGGATCTGTCTTTATGCCAATTGATTAATTATTAATCTATCGATAAATTCATTTGTTTTGTTTTGTTTTTGGTTTTTCAAAGTGACATTCACTGTGTTTCCGTAGAGTATTTTTCCTAGTAAAGGTACACGTGCAGTGCGAACACTTCAGAGGTCGATCCCCAGTGTGCATTCGGATATGATTCTTCAAACTGTTTTGCTGTGAGAACGATTGCGGACATTGGGAACAGTTGTACGGTAGCTCTCCCGTGTGAATTTTCATGTGGATCCAAAGATGACTGCTGTGTGCATACGTTCTGAAGCAGTGGGAACACTTATGAGCTCCAATGTGCGTCTTGAGAGCACCTTTTCGGGAAAAAGCCATTGAACAGTGGGAACACTTATACGGACGCTCGCCAGTGTGAGTTCGATTGTGTTTTTGGAGGATAACTTTCTGGGAAAACACCTTCGAACAGTGGGAACACTTGTACGGCCGTTTGCCAGTGTGAGTTCGAATGTGCTTCCGCATATTTCCTTTTTCGGAAAACGATTTTGAGCAATGGGAACACTTATACGGACGCTCTCCAGTATGAGCTCGAATGTGCGACTTAAGAGCACCTTTCCCAGAAAACGCCTTTGAACAGTGGTAACACTTATACGGACGCTCGCCAGTGTGAGTTCGAATGTGCTTCCGCATATTTCCTTTTTCGGAAAACGATTTTGAGCAGTGGGAACACTTATACGGACGCTCTCCAGTATGAGCTCGAATGTGCGACTTAAGAGCACCTTTCCGAGAAAACGCCTTCGAACAGTGGGAACACTTGTACGGACGCTCGCCAGTGTGAGTTCGAATGTGTTTTTGGAGAGTAACTTTCTGCGAAAACGCCTTCAAACAGTGGGAACACTTGTACGGACGCTCGCCAGTATGCGTTGATAAGTGACATTCAAGCTGTGACTTGAAGCGAAATGACTTGGAGCAGTGGGAACAAGTTAGGGGACCAGATGCGCACTTGGTGGTGGTCTGGGCTTTTTCTTTCTCCTTGTTCAATTGAAGGAAGCGATGGTTGCTCTTCTGAATGGCTTGTTGTACCTCCTAACAGTTTTGGGCAAGGTGCAGGCAAGTATCGCAAATGTTTTCGGGGTAGGAGTCGCCTTTGGAAACATTATATTGAGTGCATCGGGTAATCAGATCGGCGATGGAGTTCTCTTTTCCCGGGACATTGTCAAATATGTTGAACATAACTGGCGAAGTTCCAAGGCAAGCGCGACAGATTTTCCTGAAATGAATATCATCGCTTAATACTTAAGTCTGATCAGTGACTTATTCACTTACACCTCCACTTCCATGGCTTTTTCACGTTTGGCGTTAAACAGTCCCTACACTCAGCTGCATTATACTTTTTTGTTCGCCGGGAACACTTTTAAACAATAACACGGTTTCCGTTTCAGCTGGGCTAGTGGTGGCCGATTGTCAATGTAGCACAAGTTTTGTTTTACAAGTTGTGACGCATATCGATATTCCGATATTCACATGCGATGAATGTAGCCAATTTTATTTTAAAATATATATATTTTCATGAAATTGTGCGGAAAAGGTTTCAGGATTTTGGCGAATTCCCCATATTTGCCCCATCAATACAAACTTATAGAATATCAAAGACTTGTGTTAATAAATGCAAATATTGTCGTTATAAAAATATACATTTCTGATTTAGAAAATGTTAACATTTTACACTTGGTATAACAATTCGCTAAATGAAAAGTGGCGTTGAGAGGTAACTGGTAAATGCAAATGTGAAGGGCCTTTTGCCACAGTTTTCTTAACTCTCAGTACTTTAACAGGGAATGCACTTTTCCATCCAGCCTCTTGCGACCCTCCAAGTCGACAAGCTCCATCACCACCAGACTCTCGACGACAATGCCACCCACTTTGCGGATTAGCTCGGTCGCGGCTACCAGGGAGCCACCGGTGGCGAGGAGATCATCCACAATAACCACCTTCTGCCCGGGCCGAATAGCGGAACGCTGCATCTCAAAGGTGTCCTGAAAGATAACGAAGATTGTTTATTAAGTTAATATGAAGAGTCTTGAATACATTTATGCAGGATGTGTAGCACTTATACTTACACTACCGTACTCCAGCTTGTATTCCACGGAAACCACCTCGCCCGCCAGCTTGCCTTTCTTGCGAATGGGGGCACATCCCACTCCCAGCTCGGTGGCGATCAGCAGGTTAAAGAGGAAGCCCCGCGAGTCCAGGCCCACAATGATCTCAGCCTCGGGAGCACTTTCCCTGATGTGGGCTACCAGCAAATCCCTCAGATAAGCACAGGCCTTGGCATCGGTGAGGGCTCCGAAAATGTCGCTACACGAAAACAGAGGGCTCTACATATTAACAGCCTTGATAAAGAGCTCGATTGCTGGCGAGTGTGTAAACATAATTGGTAACACAATCACAATCAGTTGTGCCCCAATCAGAGATAACCTCGCGCGATGTCAACTCACCGGAACACTATGCCCGCCTTCGGGAAGTCTGGATAAGTGCCAATCTTGGACTTCACGTACTCCAGCTTTTCGGAGGCGCTGATTTCGGTCATCTTTCCGTGTGTGTTCTATGGGCTACCGTTAATCTACTTAATTTTAAGGGAATTTTTACAAAAGGTTTTCAGATTCGAAAACTACGTGAGTGCGTGCCGAAAGGGGAACAGCTGATAGGCCAGCTGCTATCGGGTAAGGTGGTTGCTGCGGATGGGAGATACTGTGTGCGATTAATATTGAGTTCGACGAGGCGGCCTTTTTAAAATTGGGGTGGAAATGTAACAAGGAAATGAAACTGAACATTGTTTTGTTTTTATTTTGGTTTTTTGTGAAGAATATAAAAATTAATTATTTTAAAAATATTCCGATTATCTACTAAAAATAGATATAAAATTTATTTATGTTAGAAATCACACAAAGTGAAGATAAAAGTTGTACTCAGAGCATAATATTTAAAACATCAAACAGAAACTTATTTACAATAAATAAACATTTTAATGGAATAATGGAATAAAAATTCCATATAAATTTATAATTTAAGTGTAATGTTTCACTATGATTATTAATCGGTTTAATTTGAACCAAAATTATAAAAGGAAAACAATATTTTATAAAGTAAGGTACATCTTTATATTGTACACATGCAAATATAGTTATTAAATTACAAAAACCATACCTATCTCTATATTCTGATCATGTTTTCTAGGGTTTTCCAGGCCAAATATTTGTCTAGGCATTCTCTTGCACAAAGAAAGCAGTCCCTGGAATTCACACACATCCTGCAGGTAGCCGGGATTGTGGAAAACCTCCCCCGCCCGATGGTGCCTCACCGAACTATCTCCTTGTTGACCAAAAGATAAGTGGAGGAGAAATCTGTGCAATTCTTCGAGGGAAAGACATTCGTGTCTGCATTATTTATCAGCCGAGCCAGCTGATGAGGCAAAATGATTGAAAAGAAATGCCAACAATTTTCGCTGCACTTATCGAAGGCGGCTTGCAGATCGAGGGAACTCTCTCCAGGGCTCTCTCGGAAACACAGGTGAGATACAGGTAGATAAAAGTGTGAGTGAGTGCGAGTATCTGTGTGTCTGTGTATCTTTAACGCTCCAAGCCAGCGAAGTATTCAGTTCGTCTTTCAGCGCCGAACGGAACGGTTGAGCCAAGTCTTAGTGCGGTTTCTTGAAACGGATCGAATTCTCATCCCGCGACTTTTTCAATAATTAATGCCAACTCGCGAACGGCAAACCACGCGCGACAATAGCAGCAAGAGATATATATTTAAATAACAACAATAATCGACACCCATAAAGCCAAGTTAAAGCCGAAACCAGTTCTCGATCAACGTAAGCAGAAAAGCAAGAGTTTGCAAAATCCTCAAATTAAGCGCGATCTTAACGGCAAAAAGTAAATGTCAGCCAACCGACAAAACTGCGCCCCGTTTTTCTTTGCCATTTTGCAAAAGTCGGATAACGACTGACAACAACCGAAGCAACAATATTGCATTTGCAACAACAAATAACTTAAAAACTAGCAACAAAGTTCAAGCAAACATAAAAACGTGAAAACCTACAAAAAAATAGAGGAACATACACAACATTAGACACAACAGCAACAACATGGCAAAAAGTGCAGAAAACATTCACATTCGCATACACATACAGGGTTACACTCGAGAAAAATCTACTCTTAATTGTAGAATTTTTGTTTTAATTTTAAGGAATATTTATATAAATATTGAACTGTTTAATGATATACAAATTAAGAACCTGAATGGAAATTTTAGTCTGTTTTTTGGATTCTAAAGATATTGAATCTTTACGGTTGCAAATTAGTAGAATAAAGTTTACATTTTTAACGCAAATAATCTATTGGAATCCTTTTGAAATTCTTATAAAAAGAATAATAAAATAATAAAAAAATCTAAAGTAAACTTAACAAACTAATATTTGTTTAAAGCAGATTTATTTATATAATATACAAATTTGAATAAAATTCATTAAATATGAATGCATGTTTAAATAGCATTCAATAGAAGAACAGATTATATAATTCCGGAAAAGATATATTCGATAAATACATGCCATTAAATGGCATATTATTTTTCTTTCCGTGTATTCAACACATACACCCATATATCTTGGTAATGTGAAGACGTGCGTATTGACGGCGGCAACCACTGCAGCAACAACTGCTGCAACTGCAACAGCAACTGCAACAACAACTGCTGTGCGCCCGAGTAACGTGAAAAACCAGAAAGAGCACAGTTTTTTTTTTTGTTTTTCTGTTGGTTTTGTTTTTTTTATTTTATTTTTTTGAGGCAAACGAGCATCTTGGCTGAAACTTCTGCGGCTGCGCAGTGGCGGCCTTCGCGGTGAAGGGCAATGGATATAGGGCGCTAAGGAAAAACCAGTAAAAAGGGAAATCTACTCTTTTAAACATTTTACCCAAGATTTAACTTAAGAAAGGAAAGGTTCATTGGAAGTTTACTTCTTTTCATGAACTATTGTTCCAAGATATGCAAAGAAAGAACAGCATATTTTATATTAAGGTTTAAATTTTACAAATAAAAGTTTAAAAGAACCTATCTTGAAACTACCCCAAGCCGCTCCTGGCTTTCGGGTACCCAAAGTCGAGTGAAGAATCTTTCGGTGTGAGTTACTATTATGTGCAGAGGCCCCCATTGTGGGCCCTGCTCATGGTGCTGGCTCTTGGTATGCGCGAATGTTTGCTAACATCCAAATCGTGATCTAATAAAAAACGTAGGAAAACCGAGACACATTCCTACCCGCCGAAGTGAGTGAGCGGACCAGCTCGGATCGGATGCGATTGGATGGGGACTGTGGCCCCTCTTCAAAGGGGCCGTGTGGATATATGGCTGCCTCCGACTTTCGCAAAAAAAAGCAAATATAAAATACCGAAAACAGAGACGTCTTCCCAAGATGGATAGCAGCTGTAAAGGCCTGTCAATACAGTGAATAACTGACCGCAAAAAAAGCGTAGCCGGTAATTCTTCGGGACAAAAAAGAAATCGTCAAAATGTATGCAGAAGCGATCGTGGAACCAAAAACAAAATTAAAAAAAAAACAGGAAAAAATGCTTATAAAACGGGGTATAGGGGACCCAGAAAGAAATGGGCAAAAGGTGAAAAAGGCGAGAAAAAAAATTCCGAAATACAAAAACACGGAACCGGAGCCACTTTTAAAGCCATTTCCGCATAATTCTGAAATGTAGGAACCAGTTTCCATGGTGCTGGCTAAAAATTTAGCAACCAACAAGGTGTTGTTTATTACACAGAGCGAGATAACTTGGAATTAAAATGAATTTCGAATTCCACAAAATGTATATGTGTATTCAAAGGAATTTCCAACAACCGATCTTTCCTGACTTAAACAACAAATTTGATAAAAATAGTAAAGACTTAATTTATAATCTCTTTTAAACTTTACAAGTTTATGTCAACTTCTCTCTGTGTAGGGTACGTCGTCTTCAACATGTTTTAGGTTCCACTTTGTTGGCTAAAAACAAACTATAACAAGCCAGTTACAAGAGCAGTCTTATGTGTATAGATGGACTTCCCTGATCGCCAAGCGGAACAATGAAAGCTTTTCCCCCGCTTAGCCATAATTAGCGGCGTCAAGCTGAAAGGGGAAAAGCTGAAGAAAAGCTGAAAATGTGAAAATTAATTGCAAGTGCGTGGCCAATTCGGTTGGGGTGAGGGAACCCCGTTTTCAAAGCCAAAAGCCGCTCCAGACACGGCTACTCGTACTCACCTGAGGTGAGGTGTCTGCCTGCCTGTCTGTCTGTCTCTCTGTGCCTAATGTGAAATTTATGTTTATTCGGAGTAGAAAGTCATCTGACAGAAGCCCAGGGAGAGATGATGAGATGACCAGTGCCGGCATTGGGGTGATGAAAAGAAAGCCTGCACCAAGTGCACTCCTCTCCCGTTTGAGTTGCAGTTTTCGCAACTGCAACTGCAGTGGCACTTTTCAGTTAGCCGCTCGCCACGTTTAAGGTATTGCCATTACCCAACTGACCTTATTTTCCGGCTCACACCCGAGTATGTGCAGTCTCAGCTGAAAAAGTGCTGAGATTGCTGCAACTGCAACCCAAAAGCCGTTAATTTCAGCTTGATTTCTGTGCAGTTATTGTTATGCACCGAAAAAACAAAAGATTTTACCCGAAATTAGGGTCAGTCTGACCTTATATGTGAGACAATAAAAATCAACAAGATGCCAACATTGTATTACACTTGTAAATGCTTCATTTAACATTTATTTTCTTGTTAAAATAAGTAAATATTGTTTGAACTTGACTGGATTTGAATATTTTACAAAAACAATTTGAGATAACGACCTTGTATTGGTACACATTTGAGGTTTTACTCATTAATAAATATAATAGGATAAATATCTCAGAAATAAATTTGATGAAGATTAAAGATATACTTTTTAAATATACATATATTTATGATCTTTAACTTTACTATAATAAATAATTAAATGCAAAGTTACAACAAAATAGAGTACAACCTTGTGCCTTCTTATATATAAATTATGACATTTCAAGAAATATTTAGAAAGGAGTTACGAATAAGGTGTGTTCGTTATTATTATTGAATTATTTTACTCCTCACCAGTCTTATTACATGAAATTCTTAATAATTTTTGTTTGCCTGTACAGCTGAAATATTGATTTGTTGCTTCAGTATTTCTTTGCCGTGCAAGTGAAACTCGTCAAAAGATTGGAATACTCCGTCGTCGCCGTCGCCGCCGGCCGGTGAGCGGATGTAACCCAAGTCCGAAACTGAGACCAGCTCCGCTGATTTTGCTGCGTCATGCGAAGGCTCCACACTGGTCACTTTCTTTTTGGTCACGTTCGAACTTCGAATGGAAAAGGCAGCAGTGCAGTAAATGTAAATACACGCCCAACCAACAGGCAAATCGGAAAATTACAGCACACAGAAAATGCAAACGGAGAGATGCCAGAAAATTATTAGACGCTGCAGCGTCTGCGGTGTGTCTGCATCTGGCCAATGCAATTATATATACTGGTCGTCCACTGCAATTTTCCCTGGCTAGACTCGCTTTTCCGGCTCTCCTGCGTTGCGCTTTTCCAGGTGACTCACGCCGGAGATCGGTTCAATATTATCACGTGCCGAA
>VNJS01005507.1:0-13760 GCA_008042575.1 Drosophila watanabei | reverse complement strand
GCCAGTGTGTAAAGGTAACAAAAAGCTTAAGTTATTCCGCGCCGTGTAGCTTGGAAGCGATCAACAAACGGCGGATTTTGCTGTTATCAACCAACTCCCCGACGACGACGACCCAATGCAAATTAGTCGCCATCCGGGGGTCTAATGTCTGACTAACCGACTAAAACTCGACCACATTTTCACTTAACTCGCACATTCGTCTCCGGGAAGTTAAAGAGCCATTTGTGCCCAGAATGTCGGCAATCAATAATACTCGGAAATATTTCAGTCATGCAAACGTTTGTGTACCCCCGAAAACAGTCACAAAATGTTTGCGTGTTTTGCATTTCTTATATATATATTATATATGGGGCTTGTCATTAGGAGAAAAATTGTTATATTTATTTTAATTTGCTGGAGTTTGTTTATCAAAGACGGGGGGGCCGGGGTGCGCGCTCTTTGTAAATAAATATTAACTGTCAATTTAACTACGTTTTTGTGGCCAAATTACCTCACGAACTTTATTGAATTCTTTCGGTAAATATTTGGCTAATAAATTAATCGTAGAGGAGGTATAATTTTTCAGGAAAAAGAGGTATATCTTGGGTTGAAAGATAATAATTATAGTGATATTACAAGGAATAATTTAAACTATATTTAATAATGAAAGGTAATGCAGAAAAGGTTTAAAAACATAACTCTTTAAGAATAAATAATACTTATAAATTTATATTTTAAAAAAATATATTTCGGAGTAAACCCTTGAATTTGGGGAAATAATTAATGTCTGTTTAATAAATACAAATTATAGAAAATCTAAATCAGTTGCTAAATTATATATTTATCTAAAACTTGTATGTAGAAATATAATTCTAATATTTTATGAATTAAAATGATATCGTACTAATAATAGAAGCTCTTTAGAATATTATAAAAATATATTTATCTTAAAGTTATCTTCTTAAAATAAAAATAAACATTGAATTAGGTAAAACATCGAACTTAAAAAATTCAAAAAAATACCTCCGTTAAATATATAAAACATTTGAGGATGTTAATAATTATATTCATTGATTTTACAGAATAATTAAGGGAAATACATATTAAAAAACAAATTTAAATATTATAAATACATGTGTCAAACCAAATCATTTAAAAAAGCTCTTTATTTAATTGTAATTTATGCTAATTACAAATTAATTTGATTTTCTGAATATTTTATGGTATAATAAATCCATTTAAAATTTAAAATAAATAAACTTATTGCTAACTTTTAGCTCTGCTTAAAAACATAATAAATCATTTCAAAACAATGGAATTTATTTTAAAAACTCTCAAACTGTCAAACACCTTTGATAACGAATTATTTATCACCTCTAATGGATTTTATAAACTTTATTAACCCCAATTTTTGTCATTTTTGCTGCAGAATATTTTAATAATATAACGCAAAACCTATATGTTAACAGCCTTACTCAATCATTATTTTTATTTTCCTGTTGGCGCCATCGCGACACATAAATAACTCATAAAAAGAAAATAAAGACAAGCCCACAAAACGGCAGCCCGCAGATTATTTTACAATTGTTTTTTACGTTTTTTACGATCCTCGCCCGAAGATCACTTTCCCCTTGGAAATTGGGCAATAAATTAATCAAATCTCGAACACAAACTGGACACACAGTTTTCCTGGGAAAATTGGCAGCTCACACCTCCTCCTCCTCCTGCGCAGGATCTGTAAATGATTTGTTTGACAACAGACCTTCGCAGAATCCGGGCAGAAACCGTATCGTAGATCGGGGGATATAGCTGGACAAGATCGGTTCCTGGCGTCGCCTTGCTGAGCCGTGTGTGTGGGCATCATTAGGCAAGAGTCGAGTCATGGCCACTGGCCACTTATCCCTGTGATCTTATTAGGCAGCCGGAAAGGGGTTCTTCGGTTCTTCCCTTCGTTTGTTTAGTCACAAAAGTTGACAATTATCACCCCCGCATGAAAGCGAAACGTCATTGCTGACAGCAAAGTCATTGTTGGTCTGTTTTGTTCCCTCACTCGACTCTGTTTGTTAATGAATAATAAGCTAAACAATACAAGGGATGCCATGTTTGAGGGGAATAATTGACAATCGCTTGATAGTCCTCCCCAGACATTGATACGGATTGGAGAAATGTAATTAAATGACACGTTCTGGAGAAATTTGATTCAGCTTCGGGGCGGAGCTCACTAGCAAATGGATTAGACGGATGGCAAAACAGATTTAGCTTCTATACTTTATAAATGAATCGAAAAGTTCAGTAATTTTTAAATTCAAGAAATAAAGAGGATTTTTAAATATAAATTAACTGAATTCCTTAAAAAGATAAAGAAGTTATTTTAAGTAATCAAATTTAAATTAAAACTTATATTTTTATTAACAATTTGTTGAAATTGTCACATTTTTTGTTATTGTTCAGGGTTTTGAATTTTATTCATGTCTGTATTTATTTTAATATTATTCTGATTATATTTATGTAAAAACACTTTATTAGCTTTATTTTATTTATATCATTGAATATATTATATTGTTGGATATTATTTATGTTTTTTATATTCTTATTTTAATAGAGTTTAATGCTTTTTTGAGTGCATTAAAAATATTTAAAATCAAAGTAAACCTTTTTTTCGAAATTGTAAGCAGTCCATTGGGCAAAGCAGTGTACCATATGTCCATGTTATGGCAAAGCAGTTAACAAGCAGTGCATGTGTAAAAAAGCAGTGCAGTTAACATAATCTTAACATTTTCTGTTAACATGCCCAAATATTAAATTAAAGTAAACTAATTAGTAAATAAACTTGTTAACAATATTAAGGAAGAAAAGAAATAAGAGGGAAATTACAACTTTGTTCTTGAAGCTTTAAGCTAAGAGCTAAAGCTCCTGTGACTTGTTACTTATACTCCTATTTGATTAAGATTTATACAAATAGATAAAACCACGCCGAAAGGCAATCAGTTCTGAATGATATATGGAAAAGTTAAGTGAGCAAGGAGTTTCCATTAAAAATCGGAGAAAAATCTCAGAAAACGGTTTCTTTCCGATTTATTTACAAGAAAAGAAATCCCCAAAAAATCTATCGAATAATCCGCATTGCAAACGAAACCCCAACTGAATCTTTAGTCTCAACCTCTACCCTTTCCAGGAGACCCATCCCCACACAGCAACAGTTTAACAATGCCGACATTGAATTCCCATGGCAACTGAGCAAATTCCGCCGTTGTTGTTTATTTTGGATACAAATTCAAGCCCCAAAGTCAGTGCAAAACAAAAAGAATCCAACTAAAAATACAAAATAAATAATAAAAACATCAAAAATACTTTTTGAATGAAGTAAAGCTCAACAGAGAGTGCTGTGAAAATGTGTCATTCAATACAAACACTTTTTTACACCTAATTTCGGACAGCGGCCAAGTATCTCTCCCCTGAATTATATACATATATTATTATTTGTAAAACGCGAAAACCTAATCGCAAAACCGCAGTAAAGTGAGAAATACAAAATGCCGACAATTCCCAAGCGCGATTACAAGCCTAATGGCGGCGGCGGTGGTGGTGGCAAGGGCTCGGGCATGGATTTCCTCATCAATCGGACGGAGGTCACCGAGATGCAGCTCAAGTGGCAGGATGCCCCGTGCCCGGCGCCACCCTGCAAGCAGGCCTTCTGGTGGGCCAGCCAGCCCAAGCCGATCAAAATCAAAGGTTGCCCCAAGTGAGTAGCAAACAGACAACACCCAGTGAATGTTCTTTTTGGTGTTCTGTAAAGGAATGAGGAAGGTGGGGTATATTATTCATAATTTATAAATTAAATGCATTAAAAGCGAGGTATGAATCAGTAAAATATGCAATCTAAGTTCTAAAATTCTTCATGACAGCCTTTAGGCCACGTTCTTAATTGATTTCAAATATCTAGAAATACAATTTAATATTTAAAACCACAATTAAACGGATAAATAGATAGTATACCGTCGTAAACACCAAACTAATTAAAGTTTTATTACAAAATCTATCAAATTAAGTAACAGGTATCCTTTCAAATATCATATCTTAATCCCTGTCAGTTCCTGTCACGCTTGCAGAAAGGGATTTCCCCCCCTTAAGTTGGGGTCAATGAAATCCAAGACCAAAAAAACGAAAGTCATAAATTGCGTAAATAAATTATTAAACGCTGGCCATGTTCGCGTCAATATACAAAGGCCTAGCCAAAGGACACGCGAACGGAAAGGAAACCTTCGTGTCCCGAAAGGGAACAAAGGGATATATAGAGTATATATATAGGTTGTGGAATGATGAAGGGAAAATTACGAAGAGTGTGCAAGTCGTTGAGTGCTTAAAACTAGAAATTGACGCACTATCATAAAAATATATACATACATATCCATTCCAAAGATAATGACTGGGGCAGGACGTTTTTTTTGGGTCGGATTAAGGTCAAATAACAATAAGGATGATCATAAAATTGATAAAAATAAAAGGCAACTTTAATATGAGGATATAAAGTTGTATACAAGTTATCTTTCTTAGAATATATATCAGAAACATCGAATTCGGTATAATACAACCAATGTTAATGCATTTTTTGGAAAGGTTTAAGGTCACCAAATAACTGCCGATGGTCTCAAAAAGTAATAAGTAATGAGAAAGCTTCAAAATAAGTATAGGTTTTCAAGATATATTCCCCCAAAAAAGAACCCACTCAACCATAATCTCTTATATGCATCTACAACCTGACCTTTCACCTCCTTCGAGTGCCAAGAAATCCATTTAATTATGCTCAGTAAGCTCCCTAGAATTCCGCTTATCAGAAAGGTTCCAACAATTGACCTTGGCCATTGACATTAGCCGGTGGGAGGAATTCCCAGTAAAGAAAGAACTGACCACCACCCACCTCCGATTTCAATGTCAGCCCCGCGAAATGCGTGAAGTCATCTCCCAAGCAAGCAAAGCGGAAATGTGGACACCAACGAATAAAATTCAAGGTCCCACCAGAGGTACTACCAGGTAAAACCTTTAATTGGAACAAAAAAGAACTCCTATGCAAAGTAGAATTCTTGGGAACTTGGAATGGCCGACGCCTGTTAACAGTTCGCATTATTATTGCAACACCTGCCAGCGGTCAGGCCCCCAAACTATAAAGTAACGCCGAAGAGGCACTCGAAAAAAATAGTAAAAAGAGAAAAAACCAAAGAAAACAAAGTTATATTGAAAAAATTAGTAAAAAGAGAAAAAAACCGAAGAAAACAAAGTTGTATTCCATAGAAATACACATTTTCGTACTGAAACTAGTTAAAGCGCTGCCTAAAAGTATGCAATGATAAACCATTTAGAATGATAGTGTATCATTGCATACTTTTAGGCAGCGTTGTCAAATAGTTTTCAAATCCTTAGAGTCCCAATAGTTTCTCCAAGTGCCCCCTCGTCCGACAGCTGACCAGAGGCCGAACCCCACTGGAAACCGGGTCCGAGCGCGTGTCCTGCGAGTCCTTTGGTCATTTGGCGTTTGCCATTCGAACCGTTCGGTACGTGGTGTTCCGCGGTGAAAACTAAACAAAGGCCGAGGAGGCGAGCGAGCGAGCAACACCTGACCAAAACGAAATAGTAGAAAAAAGTATTGATTAACTTTTTCGGAACTTTGCCCGGCGTTGTGTGTGTGTGAGAGAGAGCGAGTGGTGGCTATTTATAATGAACGAGGCGACCGGTGGCCACCGGTGGGAGCAGCAGCAGGGATAACCGAAGCGGACGAGCCCGAGGAGGAGAGGACCATGCCAGAGGCGAGGCAACAGCAGCAGCACCCAGCACCCAACTCAGATCCAGAACACTTCCCCGACAATAGACCAGAGCAGCGCGTGCAGAACTTCTCCTTCTCCAGCAGCTATCCCTACGCACCAGGACGAGGATCTACCTCCAACTCTAACTCTAACTATAACTATAATTCCAACTACAACTCCAACTCCTCCTACAACGTCCAGCGCTATCAGAGCCCCTACAATTTCCAGCACGTGGTGACCAACGCATTTTCGGTGCTGCGTCATCAGCCTTCGGAGGAGCAGGAGCACCTCGATTCCTTTCCAGCAGCACGACCCCAGCAGGCCATCGTGCGGCCCACCATACGCCGCGAGGAAGCGGCTGGAATCGGGGATCATCGGAATCGGGATAATGAGCCAGTAGAGGCCCCAGCTAGATCCTTCTTTTCGCGCAGCAACCAGGATCCAGTGCGCAGCTTTGCCGATGAGCTGAGCCAGAAGCTGCGCTTCCTGGCGCCGGAGGAGAACTACGCAGGTGGGAGTCATAGTGCCGGTGGTTCCGGCGCCTGGTTGGACTCCAACGCAATGGCGCAACGGCCGCGTTTCGAGACGACAGTGCCGCAGGGCATCTTCCTGCCGCCGCCGCACGAAGTCCAAATGATACCGGCCACCATGCTCCGAAGGCATGTCTACGCTTACTCCTCGTATCCCATGATCCTGCAGAGCTACTACTCCAAGGATCCGCAGTCGCAGGCTCCGGTAAGCGAGAGCAGGGAGCACAAGGTGACCGCCACGCGGTTGAACGGAGTGCGTGCCACGGCGGCGTTGGCAGCTGCCACAGCTGCGGCGGCCTCGAAATCCAACCAAGACTCCTCGTCGCAATCCCTAGCCGGTGGCCTGCACATCACCAAGGCGCAGTTCCAACAGCAATTGCAGCAGCGTCGCAATCAAAGCAGCGACAAGAGGTAATAAAAAGGCCAACCCCAAGCGCGAATGGGGCAAGTGGGGCAAGTGGGGCATGGAGCGGGCGGGCAACTGACCAAGCCGCAAAGTGGGCCAAAATATATTACCATAAATTCAAATGGAACCAGAACCAGCACCATGGGAGCGAGCTCTCCCCACAGCTTACTTGCTGGCCCTTTATCGATTGACAGCTTAACAATTCAATTACAACAGAGTTTTTGGTCTTTAAAACAAAACAAAAGATTTCTAATTTAGTCAACAAAATACTTAGTTTTACTTTTAAGGATTTTCTTATCGATAGAAGTATTTTTTGTAATTATTATAAATATCTAATAATAATATAATAATTAATTAATATCTAATATTGAGATTGTATGCTAAAAAGTATGCTATAAAATATTTCCATTGGTGTATCTTCAACAACACCAATGAAAATATTTTCTAGCATACTTTTAGACAGTCTTAAAAATTAGTTTCAATCTTCTAGGGATTGTTGTTGAATTTCCTTATATTTTAGATTATTATATTTAACTATTCATCCCAAGAGATCCTTAAACTTAAAACTATTTAATCTTCTTTTTCCATTATAGTTACTTCAACCAATTTCCAATAATTTAATTATTTAAAGCCCCCCCTCGCTAGTATTGACTCTTCAACAATTCAATTAGAAATGCTTTTCCAATAACATTCGGACATTGTAAATTCCCCGAGCGATGTGATTAATTTATTTAGCGCATTCTCCACACACTCGTTTTGCCTTGCATAAAAGGACATGCGAACAAAGGACACCGAATGTGTCGTGCCAGAGGAGAATATATCCTATATTTCCTTAAATAATTTAAATCAAGATTTCGTAAACAACAACAAAGGAAAAGTTGAGTAAAAAATAGCGCCACAAATGAAGGGAAATTAAGTTCAATTACCACACCAAAAAGGAAGCCACAAAAAAGGACACAGGACACCTATTTTGATGGGAAGCTATTCTGGCAAATGAGACCAGAAAAGGGTTAATAGAATAATATGTAATATCATTCAAAGTGGCAACAAGAAGGCCATAGAAGCGTTTGACTGAATGCAAGCCAGTAAAAGGACACAAGGAACTCTTCCTCCTGACCGCAGGCACCACTCCCTCTGTCTCTCCATTAGTCTTCCTCTTTGGTCTTCAGACTCAGACCCAGAGAGAGAGAAACGTCGTCGTCGTTGTTGTTTGTTAGCAAGTAACTTCAATGTGACTTCCTGTTTTGTGGGCCAAAAGTGGCTGAAAAATTTGCATAGGTCACGAGTTCAGGTGCCAAGTTCCTCCTATTTGCAATGTCTGAGAATGTTGGGCTATATACTACATATAGCATATGTGTATATATTCCCCATTTACTTCGGGTTCTGTTCTTACACATAACGATTAGCGAGTCATAAATTACTACTCACCTGGGACTGGACTCTCTCGCGTAACCTTAAAGCTTTAAGGAGGTCTGCCATTTGACCCAAAAGTGTAGTGAACTTTGGGAAATTGATTCGAATCGGAGATGACTTGACAAGCGGCCTGCGAGGGCGTTGAGAAAATTGCACAAATTTGATGTTTATCGCGACTTTGGCAGTGCAACAGATTTAAGGTTCTAGAAATAGGAAAAAGAAACAATAAATACAAATAGAAAGTACACTGTAAGCATAAGAATAGTATTTGTAAAGGGAGAAATTTAAATATAAGGTATTTTTAGAGTAAAATTTAAATGTAAACTTGGTAACTATTTAGTTTTTAAGTCAATGCTAAAGTTAAGGTTTAATAAATGTTTTTAATTTATTTTTAATTCATATTTTTTAATCCTTTTCCATTCCCGAGAGAATCTTAAAAGCTCAGATTTTTATTCGTAAAATTCGACTCTTAAAATAACCTTTCTTTAAACCTTAAAAGCTATCTTTAAACTCCTCTAAAATTATGGAAATTATATAATTATATAAGCATAGGAATAAAATTGGTAAAGGAACAAATTTATATATAAATATAACGTATTTTAAATTTATTTTTTTAAATTTAAATGTAAACTTAGTAACTATTTAGCTTATAAATCAATGCTGAAGTTAAGGTTTAATATATGTTATTTTATATATAAATTTGCAACCCATTTGTTTATTCTTTTCAATTCTCGAGAAAATCTTAAAAGCTCAAATTTTGACTCCTAAAAATTACCTTTCTTTAAACCTTAAAAGCTACCTTAAAATTCCTTTAAAATAATGCAAATTATATAATTATATAAGCATAAGAATAATATTCGTAAAATAACAAATTTATATATAAATATAACGTATTTTAAAGTAAAATTTAAATGTAAACTTGGTAACTATTTAGCTTATAAATCAATAATAAGGTTTAGTATATGTTATATTTTAATTCGGTTTCACTCGCAAGAGAATCTTTAAAGCTCCGATTTTTACTCTTTAAATTTGACTCCTAAAATTACCTTTCTTTAAACCTTTAAAATCCACCGTAAAACTCCTTTAAAATTATGCAATTTTAGTATAATTATTTTCCCAAAAGTGGAGTTTGTTGAAACCTTTAAAAGTTACCTTAAAACGCCTTTAAAATAATGCAATTTTAGTATAATTATTTCCTCAAGTGTGGAGTTTGTTGAAACCTTTTAAAGCCACCTTAAAACTTCTTTAAAATGATGCAATTTAAGTATAATTATTTCCCCAAGTGTGAAGTTTGTTGAACTGGGTCGAGGTTTACTAATTGATGGCTTTCTCACCTGCTTCTTCTACCGATTTCTCTGCACTTTTCCTCCTTCGCAGACCCATCGTGCCGCCGCCGGAGCCCTACAAGAACGTCATGTACGACCGTCGCGTCATAAAGGGCAGCAACTTTGGCAACTCCTCCTTGGTGGTAAGTATTCTGCTGGAGTTCTCTGCCAGCCCTGACACTAATCCACTTTTCTGCTGCCAGACGGATGTGGATCCCTTCGACAAGGCCGCCGAATTGAGGCGCCGCAATATGCTCCGCAAGCGGACGGTGCAGTGTCGCAATCAGAGAAACGTCCTGGGCACACCGCCACCGGTCAAGGGGCGCCGACACGAGACCATCCAAACGGAGAAGTATTTGGAGAAGCTGGTCCAGCGACCGCCCGAGTTCAACGTGGACACGCAAACGGATCTGTTCCTGGAGAAGCCGCCCACGCCGCCCTTCGTGCCGGCGAAGGTGGGCGTGGATGTGGGCACGGAAATCGGCGACGGTGAGCTCTTCCACTTCGATGCCGAGGCCCAGCCGATAATCGATGTACTGGTGGATGCGTGCATCGAGCAGAGCATGCTGGAGGTGGCCCACGAGATGGAGCTAGAGAGTCTGCGGCGCAAGCAGGAAGAGTGAGTGAATAGAGAAGGATTCTTTACAGGATTTTAAATAAATAAAACCCACCCACACAGATTCCTGGCGCAGCGCGAGGCGGAGCTGGCCGAGCTGCGGCGTTTGGAGGCCGAGGAGCTGCGCCTGCAGGCCGAGAAGGAGCGCCGTTTGCGCCAGGACAAGATTGCCAAGGAGCTGGACGAGGAGATGCAGAAGAGCGTGACGGCGGCCAAGCTGCTCCAGGGCCACATTGCCAGTCTGGTGCCCGAGGTCCTTGAGAACATCGAGCCCGCCAGCGATGCCGTCAAGAAGGAGCAGCTCATGAAGAGCATCTGCCCCTGGCTGTCCGCCGAAGTGGCCGAGGAGGTCGGCCACATTGTCGACTCGCGCGAGATCCTCACGGCCATCATCCAGGAGATTATCAAGCAGCGCGCCGAGATCTACGCCGGCTACCGAGACGCCGAGTCGGAGCCATCGGCTGGTCCGGGCGACATTTGCGAGGAGGAGGGCTGCCTGGTCGACGAAATGGAGGCGTGTCCCTGCGAAACGGAGACGGAGGAAGAGTGTCCACCGCCTCCGGCCCCAGCTCCGCATCTCTAGGAGTGATTTTTCTCGTTCAAAAGTTTAGTTGAAAAATTTTGATTCCAAAAATGGAGCCCTAACACACACACACATACACACGCGACGCGAAGGTACCGCTAAGACGATGAAGAAAGGCGCGATGTTGTGCGCTCGCACCTCTGTTTTTGTGTCTGGCGGCTTCGAGGGACTTGCAGGACGCCAAACACAATAGCACAGCGGCGGCGGCGACACCAAAGAACGGCGAAATGCAAACAATTGTTAAAGGTTTTTGTTGTAACCGCGAAAATTTAACGAATAAAGCTCAAAGGAAACCGAGAAGATCGCGCGAAAACTCACGAATATCGATAAGTTTATCGGTCAAAATGGCGGCTGCTTTTCTTGTAAAGTCTGGTAGCGCCACGTATCTAGGATCTTGAGGTTCATTGACCCCGTGTTGGAGCTTTTTTGGGGGTTTTGACTAGGGTTTTTGCAGAAAATGTAATTTTCCTGCATGCTCCCCAGGGCTGTGCAGCCATTTTTATGATTTTTCAATGCAAAGATTAACTGTAGCGGAGGAAAATTCATGAAAAGGTCGAAAAACCTCGCATAGTCTGGCAGCTCTGTCGCGGTAAAATTAAGTTTTGAGAGCGAAGTCCACTAATCGAAGCTTTTTTGGGGGTTTTTACTAGAGATTTCGCAGAAAATGTAATTTTCCAGCATGCTCCCCAGGGCTGTGCAGCCATTTTAATGGTTTTTCACTGCAAGGACTAACTTTAGGGGAGGAAAATTAATGAAAATTGTAAATAACCTCGCACAGTCTGGCAGCGCGGTAAAATTAAGTATTGAAACCAAAGTCCGCTTATCGGTTTAATATTTAAACGCCGATTGGTCACACTACTTCCCGTGACGTCTAGAGGTGGAGAAACATCGATAGTGATAGTTTTCGATAGTGATATTTGAAAACATCGATAGTATCGATAGTGCCATCGATAGTTCTCCACCACTAGTGACGTCACGAAACCAATTGTTTTTTCCCGAGTTTATGAATCACCAAAGCGAAATTCCTTGTTTTCATTAGTAATTCACCTGCCGAAGGTACGTTCAGGATGTTCTCCAGCGGCCCCAACTACAACAAACTGAAGACGAATCTTCGCTTGGCTCTGAATCGCCTCAAATTGCTGGAAAAGAAGAAGGCGGAGCTGACGCAAAAGTCGAGGAAGGAGATTGCCGACTACTTGGCGACGGGCAAGACGGAAAGGGCACGCATACGTGTGGAGCACATTATAAGGTAAGGCGGGGAGGCGTTGATTATAAGCTCCTCCTCCTCTCACATTAGTTCTGTGTCTCCCAACAGAGAGGATTACCTGGTGGAAGCCATGGAAATGGTGGAAATGTACTGCGACCTGTTGCTCGCCCGCTTCGGGCTCATCACACAGATGAAGGAGCTGGACACGGGCATTGCCGAGCCGGTGGCCAGCCTGGTGTGGGTGTGTCCCCGCCTCCAGAGCGACATTGCCGAGCTAAAGATCATCTCGGACATCTTTGTGAGCAAGTACGGGCCGGAGTTTGCCGAGCACTCGCGCACGGCCACCGGGGAGCATTTCGTTTCGGAGAAACTGATGCACAAGCTAACGCTGCAGGCGCCGCCGAAGCTCCTCGTGGAGAAGTACCTCATAGCCATTGCCAAGAACTACAACATCGAGTACGAGCCGGATCCGCAGGTCATGCAGGAGGACCAGCCGCCGCCGCAGCATCTGATCGATCTTTCCGATAGGAATAACCTGAGCGGGGGACCCGGTGGTCCAGCGCCGCCCCAGATGGGCTTCATAGGCTATCCGCAGGTGCCGCCGCTGCCCCAGATGCCGGAGCCGCCCAGCAGCAAGCCATTTAACTATCCACCATTCGGAGGAGGTGGTGGAGGGGGAGCCTGTGCTGTTCCTCCGCCCGTGCAGCAGCAGCCGCCGCCGCCGTTTGCCTACAACATACCGCCGCATCAGCCAGCGGCGCCGCCAGCTGTGTTGCCTCCGAAATGTGCAGAGGAGAAGGATCTGAACACCAACTTTATCAATGTAAATATTTGTTTAAGATTTTTGATTTTTTAGTTATTATTCTTAGTTATTTTTTAATGGAAAATGCTAAATTCTTTGCTTAAAAGACAGCTGTGATTGGTGTAAGTTTTTAAAATAGATTCTAGGCTTGATTTCCGGACTATTTACTCTTTTTCTCTTCATTAAGTCACTCCGTAGTTCCCTAAAATTCTATTTTTAATTTTAAAAACTTCAGTTTTGAAAGCTTTCTTTCCAATTACTACTTTTTAGTTCCCTAAAATTGTATTTTTTAACTTTAAAAACTTTAATATTGCTCCGATCACAGCTGTTTCCTTAAAACATAACAATTTTTAGCTAAGTTTTCGCTTGGTTTTTGCATGACTTTCTTGGGAACATTGTCTTTTAGCATGAATCGAACACTACGGATGACTCCGGCAGCCCGGATGAGAACATCTTGGTAGGTTTTATCTTTGTAGTTCAGCTCTTGAAACGAAAACTAACTCGCTTTTCCACTAAACAAATGTACGCCGCTTCTATGTATCTCTGTGTGTGATGTCTTCTGTGCCTGTGCCTCTGCCTCTGTGTAAGTCCAGTCATCCAAGTGATTCATAGCTTGCTGCTGCTTATCATTTCGCTTGTCTCGGAATTTGGTTATTTTGATTATTTACGGCCCCGTTTTTATATATTTATGATTTGCATTTTGTTTTATTTAAGCGCCCCAAACCCGATAATGATCCGCCGCCCCGTTACACCTCGATTAATCCTGTCAACCTGCAGGTCAGGACATGAATTTGGGATTTTTTAATTTTTACTTACAAAAGTTACAAATTTCAAGAAGGATTTTCCTAATAAATGTTTATATTTCCCTTTCGTAGAATGCCAACAAACCGAAACCTCAACCCCGTTCCAAGCTGCCACCGGGCAATCCTCCTCCAGCACAGCAGCCAAGTGCTCCGCCGGCTTCCTTGGACTTTCCAACGCTGCCCAATGTGCCCAACGATTTGCCGGATGTCCCCTCGGCGGGTGGAGAAAGGAAGAAGGACGACGACGACGAGATTGACTTTGATGAGCTGTCGCGTCGCTTTGAGAACCTCAAGAAGC
>VNJS01005505.1:0-10143 GCA_008042575.1 Drosophila watanabei | reverse complement strand
CTCTGTCAAATAAGAAGATTAAGTGTTAAAAATTGATTCTTAATTAGCCTTTTGGATCTTGATTAGCAGTAAAATCTATTTGATTTCTAGTTTTTCTGTCCGTATATGTTCTTTCTATCAATATATTAATGTCTTTAGATTTATTTGATCGATTTTGAATCTGTTGCATAGTTTCGCAAAAAGGTCAAGAACAAGAAGTATGAGCCACTTCAGAAAGACAAGCCTTCTTTAGTCTAGTTTTTGTTTATGAATAAATAATTTGTGTGTGTGGTTGTCCTAAGACACTGAGAAAAATTTGGATGGCAAATTTAATATATTTTAAAGATCTATTTTTGTTTTGAAGTAAAAATTGTATAGTTCTGTATTTTGTATTCAAAATTACGTAAATTTTAGAAAAGTATTGGAAACTATAATATAATTTTAATTGGTTTATCAATATCGAATTTATTTCACAAGTTTCATCCAAAATCAGTAATTATCGATCTAAAAATATAAATTATTGTATCAAAGTTTGTTTTGAGTTTTCAAAAATATTCATTTTATTAAGAAAGTGGTTTTCAATATCAACAAATAGACAAAGTTTCTTTCGTTTTTTTAAATAATAAAATTGAGATGATTTCCTTAAAATCCAATTGACTTAAAAAGTGTTTCAAAATATCAAAAAATGTTCGATTTTAAGATAAACTCAAGATTTTCTTTCCGTGGCGTGGCGCTAATTTCAACTCTGGTCATTTTCATTTCAGTTAACGAAAAATTTGCATTTCAAATAATAACTGGTTTCGTTATTTCGATTCATTGAACCGCGACCACTATTCGAAACAATTTCGATTTGTTTTGTTTCGGTTTTTGCGCTCTCGGACAAGTGATCTCTGGGTTCCGTTAATTCCAGGCCTTGGCCACAGCCAAAGTCGGGAAGCTATAATCCAAATTTGGTGCTGATTTTGGGTTGGCTGAGACAAGGATCGGGGAGACTTTGGACCGACTGACAGGCAGGCTGAATGAAAGAAGTATCTAGGTTAATGTACAGGTTTGGGTCTCTTCGCAAAATATTCAGTCAAGTTTTTGATTTATGCAACGCGATGTATATATTCGGAATCGTTTTAGCATTTTTTCGTTATGTGAAATATTTGAATTATGAACACAGAGTGCGCGACAATATTTGCCCCACTCGTGATATTTATTAACATGCGCGTGCAATTTTTAGCAACTGTTGCATTGATTTGGCATTATTTCATTCCGAAACCGAATCGGACTGGTATTTACAATCATTATAGTGTCTATATTACATGCGCCACGTAATTGTATGTGTTTGTGTTTTATTATTATTTTTTTTTCCGAAATTTAATTATAACGTGCAAAAATGCAAAAAAGCACAAACTATATGATTTCAATGGGAATTGGTGCAAAATGCCAGTACGCTTCGAGTGAGAGTGGAGGCTATGAGAACCCGAATTTCGCAAAAACAATAAAAACAATGATCTACTACAATAAAGCTGGCAGCTAACTGGGCTCATTACCTGCCTCTGTCTCGATTTGTTTGTTGTCAGTTACGCTTGATTGCCGTCAAGAGTTAATTTTGCAGAGTTCTACGGCAATTCCCGTTGATAACTGCCAAAGTCTCGACTTGGATTCAAGGCAAAGACGAAGTCCAAGAGGGGAGCTGGTGAGACCCACCTCAAACCATGTCAAGTGGCCAAACACACACCGCAAGTCTTATGTAAATAATAAACGCGTGCTGTGAATAACCAACATTTTTGCTACATCTTCGGCCTCCGCTGTGGCTCAACATATAGCGAGTGACTTTGATCCTACGATATAACTGAGCTTCGGCTGTAAATCAAATCATTTATCGGGGCAATACATGAACGCATTGCCCAGCTGAGAGTCCACCAACAAAAGAGTCCACTGCGATTGCGGCTAATTGACGATTAACCTGACTCTAATGATCGTCGTTTACAAGCTAAATGACTGACTTATCACAACCCGTCCATGCGCCATATATTCGACTATACTTTATATACGTTTTTAAGGCCTCTTTATGGCCCATAAATTGTCGAGCTGATCTTATGAAGAGTCAATGGCAACAACAACGTTGTTGATAAAACCGTAACGCTTAAGATTAGAGGAGAGGCTGCCAGGTCTTAACTTAATTTCCTCATATAAACACCAGGAAAAACCTGAAAATAAGAAGAGGCTTTTGCCCTAATGATTTGTTTGGGCTTTCAAAATGCTTGCGGTTTCGGTTTATCGGGACTCCGGATCCAGAGTTGTAATGAGTCCGGTAATTAGAGGTTCAGTAACTCACTATTAATGTAACTCCAAATTAATGCCGAAGGTCAGCCAGCGTTCTTTGATCTTGTCTCTCAGAGTATATACCTATAATTAAAATAATTTCAATTCACCTTCACGTATTTGCGAATCATCAATAATTCGAATCTAGTGACCAAAATATGCTGCGTTCCGATTGTTTGCTTCCAATTAGTTTTTTCCCGAATCAATCATCTAAGGGAATTCACATCCAAGTCACGTTAGCAAGCTTATATTTAGTGCGGTTTTCTAGTTACCTCTCTAACAGTTATCTCCAGGCAGAGGATACGATATGGTATATCTGGAATCGTCTATTTTCGGAATGAGAAAAATAAGCTTACAAGTAGTTGCATACCGTCTCAGTTCTTATATCTTTTTATTGTCATTTGTTTGCATCTATATAGTACTTGCCAAAGGGGACCGTGCTGCTGTTAAAGATAACACCGGCGCTTGTTTTATAGGTTTTTGGGTTCTGGGGTTCCTTGGTTCCATTGATAAATTTGATTGGCCGTGTTAGCTAGCGATTACTTATCGGAAAGCCTGCATAAAACTTATATTTATGAGGTTCTCTTAATGTGAATAATAAAGATTTAAGGGAACCGTAGGAAATGTTTTGAGAATGTGGTGCGATTTTTGGCTTAATCATTTGAATTTACTTCCAGGCTGACGGGCATTCGACGTCATAAATTATCTGTGCCATTTTAATTGAGCAGGCTTTTATTTAAACTCTTTCCAGAACTCGTTACGCTCTTTATTAACATATATATATATATTTATACTGTATACGATTATATATGCACAAGAGAGTTGAAAGGCTTTCGCGCAAACATTTCTTTTGTGTTCAGAATGCAGCGGGGCAGCTGTTTAAATGCTTCAATTACCAGAAATACTTATACTATTACCAGAAACAGCGTTCAGTTCTAAGTTTATACTATCGCTAGATCACTCTGGGATAGGATAATTTGAAAATAAGCTTAGCATGCCGCCGGGCAATTACTAGATCGTATTATCAATGCGCTTCCTCCATTTCCCGCGACATTGTTGAAACATTGAAATATTATTCGATCGACACTCTTATGGTGGTGTGTTTGCAGGTCATTTGATTTATTTATGCATTTTGTTATAGGTCCGTCCCTCACGTGCCATACAGTACGTGCTTATAAACATAGACAAGTGCAGCAAGTGCACGCAGATATCAGAGTTAAAGCCGTTTAACGTTACTAACCGCTCTCGAAATGTCGGAAATGCAGGGTTTAATTCTAAACAGAACCCCAACACGTGCAGTTACTATAATCATCGAGCTGTTATTGTGACATATAGCCGTGTCTGCCCCTAATCGGTCATCACTTTCAAATTGCAAATACATATATTTTCAACTAAATGGGGTGTAATTTTTAAAATATGACAGTTTTATTGCTATTTAGATTAAACGATATATTCCACTTTTTGTTACACCTGCTCTTAAGCGGAATAGAGATTTTAGATAAAATGTTGTAATTTTTGCCAAACAAAATTATATTTAGATGATTTTATGATTATCACAAACTTTACTTAAAACTATTAATTGTGACAGTTCAGTGGGGACCAATTTTTCGATCCGGTAAAGTTGATATTGCAGCGGATTTGGTCAATTTTGCCTGTTTATTTCTAAGAAAACTAAACTCACACTTTTCGAGATTAGAACAATAGGTAACTCTATATAAAGTCTTTTTATTCCACACAATCTTTATACTGTGTTAAACAAAAATCTTCTATAACTCAAATATCCCGGCAATTTGTCGTAGCAATTTATTTAAATCTTTTATTTATTTAAATATTTTATTTATTTAGTTGCCTTTCACTTACTTTTTATTTAATACTTTTCCAAGTAAAATCACTAAACTGAAAATCAATTCAAAAGATTTATGGCTTCTTTAAAATATGCCTTGCAACGACCGTTCATTTGAAGAGAAATAAATTATTTAAAAGAGGGAACTCAAATTGAATTTTTTCTCATTTAAATTTGGCAATTTTAATAACCAATAAATTAAATATTTCTAACTGGTTTTATTCAGTTACTGGCATGGCAACCAATAATTGTATTTTGGTTATCCATAATCTGTAAATTTTGTATTTTTTATTAGATAAAATCTATAGCCAATCCCAAATAACACAAAAAAAACTATTTAAAAATCGATATACAACATTTAAGGGTGATTAATCAAAAAATTAATTTGGTGAAGGTATTTATAAAATATAATTAAATTTTTCTATCGATTTTATCTTCATTGACATTTGATAAACAGTTCTGGAAGAGTTCTAAGCCAGTTTTAAACTTAAAACCTTATAAACACCATGATTAGTAGATTAATAAAATATATTCAACCTCTTTTGTTGTTATTTTATGCATTTATAATTTAAAGATCGTGTTATTTGTGTATATGTTGTGACGCCAATGAACATAAAATGTTAATGTATTAAAATTAATAGACGTCTTTGGAATCAGGTGTTGCCAAAAATAGCCAATTCTTCTGACTCCGCCGGCACTTAATAACTTATTTATTTTATTCGGCAAATTCCGCGGGAAGTACCCGGAGCCCCAAAGTGATCTGCATAAATGTCTGGCTAACAGCTTCCTGTTGTTTTCGCTTCGTTTTCAGCTGACACCTGACGCGCGGCACCCGGAGCCACAACAAAAGCCGCCGAAATGGCCTTCATGCCGTGCTGTAAGTACTCTCCACACCAAAAATGTATTACCACACGCTCGGGGGATTCGCCAAATATCTCATGAATAACGCCTCACGTGATGTCCGCCTTCACCGTTTCGGCGAGGTGAAATCCCCCCGTAAATCATATCAAACTCAAATATTGAAATTCGCGCATGCGCGGCCCATTAGAGATCTGGGACCAGCCCCACGCCAGGGAATTGAGAGATCTATCTGGAGATTTGAGATCCGCTAATTGGCTTAATCTGCTGCGAGGGGCCTGTGCCTGATCCATTCATCCATCTTCGTTGTCAATAACCAATATTTACTGTCGTTCGCAGTCTATGTGCCCAAGCGGATCAATCTGGCGATCATGCTCTTCATGGCCTGCCTCCTCAGCTATATGATGCGGGTGAATCTCTCGATCAACATCATCGCCATGGTGGATGACCCGAGCAGCCATGAGAACGGAACAGTGGAGGCTCTGCCCGATGTGAGTGCCAAATGCGAAATAAATAAATAAATATACATTCCAGTTATGAATACTAACTTTAGTATTTGCCAAAAAAACGAGTCAGTTTACATTTCTCTTTCTCTCTTTTTTGCCCATTAAGTTTGTGAATTAGCTGATTAAATATTACTTTTTTCAATTCCAAAAATAAAAATCAAAATAAGTTAATTGACGCAAATTGAATGCCTCTGAAAGTGAAAATAAAAACGGCCTAGAAAATATTTCACTGGAAATTAAATATTAACTCAACTTTCTCAACAAAAATCACAAGCTGAGTTTGCAATATTTTCTTAATCAAATTAAAAACAAACAAATTAAAATAAGCAGGCTTAACCCTATTTATAAACTTTATTTAAAAGGTTTTGCTTCTGCTCAAAACTCTTAAAATCCTATCCATGATTATGTTTTGAATTTGATTTTTTTAAGATAAGATATACAAATATTAAATAATTAAATTAATAAAATGTCTCTTTAAAACTCTCCCTTAGTATGGCCCCCGCTACAATTGGACGCAATCGGATCAAGCTCTTCTGTTGGGAGCCTATTTCTATGGTTACATGATCACCTCTCTGCCGGCCGGCACCTTGGCCGAAATGCTTGGAGCTCGTAATGTGGCCGGCTACAGTTGTTTGGTGGCCGGTATCCTTACGGCTCTGACTCCTGCCGCCGCTGCCTGGGACAAGTATGCGGTCTTCGCCGTCCGCTTCCTGATCGGTTTCCTCAACGGAGTGGTGTATCCCTGCTGCCATAGCCTGGTGTCCAAATGGTCGCCGCCCGATGAGAAGGGCAAGTTTGTGGCCTCACTGATGGGCGGCACATTTGGAACTGTCATCACTTGGCCCATCAGTGGTGTTATTATCGAGAATCTTGGCTGGGACTGGGCCTTCTACATCGTGGGCATATTTGTGCTGGTTGTGGTGGCCGTGTGGTTCTACCTGGTGGCGGATACCCCGGCCCAGCACAGCAGCATCAGTCTCAAGGAGCGGGAGTATATCGAGAACAGTTTGGGCAACACACTGAGCAACAAGAAGGTAAGTTGTTAACCTCGTTTTTAGTTTGGAGATATGCCTCAAGTTTGTACAAATTTCCTTCTTGGAAAACCTATAAAATTTCACAAATTATTACCACGTTTATGTGAGTCAGAGGGGGATTTTTGTTGTTACTTAATACTTATTTTGGTTTATCTCTTGGGTTTCTCTATATCACGGGTTTCTGAGAAATTAATAATGAAGACTTGCTAAAGGGATTTTTTGTAAAATGAAATCAATGAAAATATATTAATATATTCCATTTTCCTTACAGAAATGGCCTCCATACAAGGAGCTGGTCCTGTCTCTGCCCTTCTGGTCGCTGTTGATGCTCCACTATGGCAGCATGTGGGGCCTGTTCTTCCTGATCACCGCCACGCCCAAGTTCCTGAGCGAGGTGTTGGGCTTCAATCTCTCCTCCGCCGGCTTCCTATCCAGCTTGCCGCATGTGGCACGTCTGATCTGTGCCTTCGGCTTCGGCGCTGTGGCAGATTGGATTCGCCGACGCGGCTGGTTGAGCGTCACCCGCATGCGCAAGGCCTTCTGTCTGCCCTGTAAGTTGACTAGAATAACTTTCCTTAAATGAAAAGTAATAAAAATAACTATTATTTGTAACAGCTCACATCTTGCCTGGCGTTATGCTGATTATCCTGGCCTATTTCGGCCGCGATCCTTATGTGTGTGTGGCCATTATGACCATCTCCTTGGGCTTCAACGGCGCTGCCACGGCTTCCAATTTGGCCAACTCGCAGGATCTGGCGCCTAACTATGCGGGAACGCTGTACGGCATCATCAACTGTATTGGCACCACTCCTGGAATATTCTCGCCCCTGATTGTGGCAGCTTTCACCAAAAATGAGGTTCGTTATTACAACTTTTGAATATCTTTAAATATGTTTTATTAATTATTATTTTTCCCCACAGAACACCATCGATCAATGGCATTGGGTCTTCATTATTGGTGCCGCTGCCTACATATTGCCAGCCCTATTTTTCTGGGTCTTTGGATCGGGCAAGATCCAGAAGTGGAACGAGGTGGAGACCACCGAGTCGCGCGAGGATATTGTCAACACAAAGTTGTAGTTGTAGTGCCCTGGCAATCCACCTGTGATGTTGCTTACGTTTAGTATTATGCCATAACTCCGATGTGTGCTTGTTGTTTATGGAGAGTCCTATTAAAGCTTTAGCCGTGTATTTATTAATATTAACAATTACTCTTTTTTTGGGGGCACGTGCGTGAGTGAGTTCTGCCTCCATGAGTCAGTTGGCTCTCAAACCAGTTCGTCCAACGACCTTAGCCTGCCTGTGCAGGGGAAACACTTTGGCGTACTGGTTGCCGGCGGGGCTCTGTGCAGAAGTTAATTCCATTTGGCGTTCGCACAAAAAACGGAATTGACACCCATAATTAGTCAAATGCTAATCAAATTAGAGGACACTTTTTAGACTTTTTTGTTGCAGCTAATAAATTCCCGATTTTAATTGCAAATTAACGTCATGGCAAGACGAGTTTAGTGTGCCAAGAGCGTATCTCTGAGGCGCAGTTTTTTAGCTGCTAAAATTCATTCTAGATTTTTAATTGATTCGATTACGCACAGGCTTTTTGAAAATATAGTATTTGCGGGGAATTTTCAAAGAATTTAGTGCCTATCTTTGTTTTTTTACATGTATAATTTGATTTAACCAAACTGCCAAAAACGAATTTATTTCGTGTTACTTGTAATTGAATTTATCTTAAAATTACTTAGAGAAAGAGAAACCTTTTAATCCAGCAAGTAAATAAACAAGTTAACAGCTTTGCTCTCTTATTTCCATTATAGTACCTACCCTTAAATATTTATAATGTTACACTATACAAGTTTAATAGTTTGTATAAATTCCTACAAATATTTTATTTTAAAAGGAAAGAAAAATATTTCTATCAAGAAAATAAACCAACAATTTAACAGCTTCGCCCTCTTATTTCCCTTCTACTACCTAACCATAAATAATTGTATTTTTACAATATAATTAAAATTTTTTAATAATTTGCTAATTCCCAACAAACACTTTCAATAAATAAACTCTATGAAACGAAATCAAATTTATCCGCCACGGATAATATATCGATTACAGGACTGTCGCTTCCAAGTCAATCGTAATCGATTTCTGCAATCGCCAGAAAACGGTCACACCGCTACGAACTGCGATTATCAGTGTTGTCAGGTTATGACCACCCGTACAAGCTAAATCTGAATAATAAGACAACATAGGCCAAATATGAACATAAAAGGCTGAAAAACAAGCTATTACCAAGAATATATTTCTTTTATAATTTTTCTAACTTCATTTAAGATGAAACTACGCCATATTTGCTCCGCAAACAGCATTTCTTTAAAATTAAATCAAATTAACCGCTAAATCTAGCCGGAAAATAGGAAAAACAGCACAGTAACTCATTTCTGCTTTTAATTAACACATTATTTCTTCTTTATAAACTTTGGAATTCGGAAATATGTATTTATATATTTTTTTATGTTTGTATTTATTCGCTTAAATATAAAAATTAATTAATATTGTGCTAAATTGCGGAGATGGCCGGAGATGGCCTTTCTCGATACTGTGATTTGAGCTAACCGCGCCCATTTTATTTGCCGGCCGTAAATTAAGTAAATTTAAAGCGGCCGTAATTCATTGTAATTTTTTTAAATATATTTAAATTTTAACTTTAATCTTCTCATCACCCACTTTCTGTATTTTTTTCTGCACCAAGCACAGTCCCTTTTATTTTTCAGTGATGAGCTCCTGAATAAGCTTGACTCTGAATAAAAAATAGCTATAAATTATGAAATATATTTATTGGTTTAATTTAAATGTTAAAAATACAATATTTTATGCTCAGTTGTTTTAAAATGTTTTAAATGTACAAGATTATTTAATCGATTTCGGACTTTAAATCATTAATTTTAAATATTGCGAATATATTATTTATTTTAATCATAGCTCGCAAATAACGGTTGACCGATTCGTGCGATCGCAAAAAAACGTTTTTTTTTTAAGAATTTAAGCGAAGACTCTAAGAGCAACCGATTGAATTGCTTTTATAAGAATTGAGCTCACGATCAGCTGACAAGCTGTTTTTTTCATTCTCTTTTGCTTTGCCCATTCACGGTTCGTTTGCTCTTGAACGAAGAGTCAAAAGGTTTTTTACGCATGTATGTGTGTATGTGAAGTTTCCTTCGAAAACACACATGTGTATGTGAAGTTTTATGAATTCTTCGCGTCAGTTTGCTGTATGAATTTGCATTTTATATGAACATTTAAATTAAACTTATTAAACTTAATTCTGAATAATGGATTAACAGATAATTTCATTATTTGTTTCATTCAGGCTCAAAATTTCAAGAAGACCTAACGTCAAAAAAAAAAAAATTACCTAAAAAAAATATCATTTGCGGAGACCTTTTCAGTGAATCGGTCTTTTGAAATGTCGCTCTGAGCGAGCATTACCTCGTATCGATCATCGGTAAGAGAGCTTGAAAAGAGCGCGCCTTTGCCACAGCTGAACGTAAAGCAATAAACAGAAAACCGAAAAAAAGAGAAACGACGTCGGCTGTTTAGAGCGAGAGCGAGGATG
>VNJS01005499.1:0-10322 GCA_008042575.1 Drosophila watanabei | reverse complement strand
GGAACGAACTTTCTAAAATAAGAAAATAAACCGAGACAGGAATGTAACGTCTTGCTATTAATTGGTTCCGAATATTGTTTTATAGCAGTTAGGTGTGTATCGTTAGGCAGAATTCCTTGAACACTAACATCATAGCCTAGGTAATCAATTCGCTTCTGTAGGAAACTACTTTTTTTTAAATTTATCTCAAGGTTAAACTCCACGAGTCGATCTAACAACCTGGCTAAAACCTTTTTATGCTCTTCCACGGAATATGATGCTAAAATAATATCATCCATATAAACAACAATCGGTTTCTTACCAAGTCTCTCAAGGCGTCGGAAATAAATCTTGAAAAACAGCGGGACCATTTTTAAGCCCAAAAGGCATCCTCAAGTATTCAAACTGCCCGTCCGGAGTCACAAAGGCGGTATATTTTACAGATTCCTCTTCAACACCTATATGATGAAAGCCACTCTTAAGGTCAATAACGGAGAACACGGATTTACCTTCAAGGTATTTTAAACAATCTTCAATAAGGGGCAACGGAAAATTATCTCTAGCAGTCTTCTTATTCAATCCACGGTAATCAACGCACATTCGTACATTTCCATCTTTTTTCTTAACTAAAACCACGGCTGAGGCATACGGCGAATTACTAGGCCGGATGATTCTATTAGTTAAAAATGATCAGTTTCGGAAACTATTTCTCTCTCACGATATGACAACCTTCTAGGGGCACAATAAAATGGTGTAGAATCAGTAAGACGAATGCACATTATATATTTTGGCACACCATAACTTTTAGAAAACCTATCAATGTAATGTTTATCTATTATTTCACGACACTCTCGCATTGCGGCACCACCAAACTCACTGCCTACCTTAACTGCATCATCTTCGTTCGATACCCTACAATTCGCGAAATCTTGCATCCATTCCTGAAGGATCTGAGGCTTTGCCGGGGTTGCAGGTGTGTTTACACGTAAATAATTTTCTTTGCTTTTCATTGTGTTGTTATTTAACTTATATGTACTAGCAAATAGGGATGCGCAAATTGAATCGGTAGATAATGCAATGGTTTTATTAAATGATAACTGATTGAGACCTTTTTTCATAACATTTTTGCGTTTGACTAACTTAAGTGATAAGAGTTTAAGTACATCTCTGCCTAGAAGTATAGGAGTAGGTAAAATAAAATTAGGAATAACAAAAGCTTCAATGCTTCAAAAGCTTCTTCTTGAAACAAAAGGACCATCTTAACTTTTCCAAATGTCAAAATACTTTGGCCGCTTAGGCCGCGAAGACTACTCTTTACTAGATGTTCATCCTTCACAGCTTGCGGAATTACTCCTCTACTCACTAAACTCACTGGGCTTCCGGTATGTAGTAACCCAAAAATGTTATCAATATCAATGCATCCCTCTTCACTAAGTATTCTTATGCTTACTAATTGAATATATGGGTTCCCACCACAGGCGTCATTGTCATCTTCCTTCTCGTCTTGCCCGTCACCAGTACTGAGGGCAGCCAATCGCACACGGTTCGGGCACCGCCGATATTGGTGTCCGATCTCGAAACAATGGAAACAAGCTCCCTCCGGGCGCTTCGGTTTCTTGCACTGGCTGCTGAAGTGCCCCATCGCTCGGCAATTGAAGCATCTTACGTTTGCAGCATCTCCTCCGGCATGTGTAGGTTTTGTTGTGGGCACCTGCCGCAAAGGTGCAACTGGACGTACAACTCCCGATGTCTTCCGCTTGTCCTCAGGCTGTACCATCTGGTAACGCATCATCTTCTCGCGCAGCTCATCCAGGGAAGCGCAATAATACAGTGGCGCCGCGCATCCGGAATGGTCCTGCAGACCATCAACAATGTATTTTATGACGTCTGTTTCCTCAAAAGTTCCTTGTTCCGCAATATGACGCATCGCAATAAAATATTGCAGCAACGATTCATTCGCAAGAATTGAACGGCTCTGTAACTGCTTTGCCACCTGGTGATTGGTCATCCGGAATCCCAAGGTTTTTAGTAGGCTCTCGCTTAGCTCCTTCCAAGTAGCGGGTTTTTCAAGCATCACATATGTGCGGGCTGAGCCCTCCAGCATTCGATTGCCCAACAGCCAACGTTGAGAGCTGTTTAATCCGTGCATAACTGCAGCAAGCTCGAAGTCGCGAATCCATGCGTGCACAGACATGTTATCGTCTCCAGAAAATTTTCGCAAACTAGCCTCAAGGTCCCTGACATCAACAACGGGCTTGCAGTCCAGCGAATTGCCTTTCAAGGCGGCAACCTTCGCCTTTAACTCCGCCAGATCCTTTCGTGCTGTATATAACCTCATCTGGTTCATGATTTTAGCCATTTCGTTTGGCTCTCGGTCCTCCTGCTCGCACTTACTTCCCACGACGCTTTCCGCTCTGCTCTCTGCCACGCTATGCACAACGCTCTCCACCACGCCAACATCGTCGTTCAGCTCTCTGGTTTCTACCAAGGCATTCTCATCCTGATCTACAACTATTGTCTTGACCATTCCCCGCAACTGGTGAATGTTCTCCTCTCCGGTCAACGGCACGTGCTTCTCGGAAAGCCATTTAGACAACTCCTCCATCGTCAGGTTGAGTATATCCGCGTATTTCATGACGAAATAATGTTTTGGGCGAACCCCACAACTGATTTGTAAACACCTAGGTTCTTTTCAATAAATATTTCCAACGGATGGCTTTTATTTAAACAAATTATTATTTTCTCTCCATAACACGTTCTTCTTCTTCTTCATTTTTCAAAATCCAACTTAAGTCTATGATCGGTCTCCTATCGATAACTCTAATGGCTGGTCACACTAAGGCGCGCAATATAAAAATAAGGGGCTTACACACTAGATATTCATTTAAAATCAAATGGAAAAACCAAACAAAATGGTTTTAGATGCACGCGTAGTAGACTCAACGGCAAATGTCGTAAATAAAATAGAATCGGAAAAAGTTGATAATGTGAAGTTGGCAAATGCGTTCAAAAAAGTGTATAAGTGGCACAATAAGTGCCTTAAAAAGAGATATCAAAGAAATGCCAATGACTTTGACAAAATTAAAAATATAATATCACGTACGATTGTCGTTATAAAAATTATTGTTGGTAATAACAATAAATAAATAAATACAAATATATAAGCCGAAACATGTGTATACAACAGGACACACTAAGATGACATGCAAAAATAGTTGTCGACATATTTAATCAGGCAAAAACATTAGTGCATGAAAATAGAAAAAAAAATAAGTACAGCGAACTGGTCAAAGGATTCAAGTTACGTTCGTTAGCGGTCAGAGAGAAGTATAAACTAGATATAACAATACGAACAATTTTAAATACTCCTCTGACAATAGATCTAAGTGAAGAACTTGAATAAATTAACCCGGAACCAACTGAGTCAGACAAGCAAGAAAGCTCCGACTCTGAGGAAGAAGACGAAACCAATCTAGAGAAAACTGATCTACACGATCTAACTATCCCTACGGTATTAACAATACCAAAAACCCAGGAAATGGATACTGACGATTCGGACCTAGACATAACAGAATATAAACCTACAATATTGGCGGAATTTCAACAACAATTACAACGGTATCAATAGGAGTAATTTTAGAGGAAATTATCGAAGTAGCAACTTAGGATTAATTAATTCATAACGACGTGGCAACCAAAAACAAAATTACACCAATAGAGGCAATGTCCGAATAACCCAAGGTAATTCAGAAAACCAACAGAACCTCTCAGATGTTTAGAGCCAAAAAATGGCACAGTGAAAACCATCAACCTCAACCTCAGCATATTTGTAAAAACTAACAATGAAAGATCAGGTAAATCCTATACACTGTTGCTTGATACTGGTGCAGACATACCTATATTAAAAGAAAATGAAGATATATTTGAAAATATAAATGAAATATATATATATATAATACCCAAATATCGGGAATTAACAAAGGCACTAATTCTTCGTCCAAACAACTTAAATTATCCTATTAAATTACAAATACTTCATACTTGTGAAATAGTGCTACAGTACTCCCAGCCCGTTCCAAAGTTATCCGTGAAATTCAAATTTCCTCAATAAAAAATCAAATACTGATATTAAATCAAGAAATTGAAGGAATTTATATCGGAAATACCATATCCAACAACAAAAATACTTATGTCCGAATAATAAATACAACAAATACGGAAAAAAATCGTGTAATATTAAAGGAAACTAGAAAGGAAAGAGACAATTTTGTTATGAATAAATTAATTAAGAACTTTCTGCCTTTATTCAAAAATAGATTTATGTACCAGATATACAAACATATTCGGACTAGAAACCGAATCAATAACAACAAATCATATTTACAAACAAAAGCTTAGAGTAAAGGATGATGAACCCGTATATTTAAAGAATTATAGAAGTCCTTATAGCCAAGTAAAATAAATTCAAGCCCAAGTACAAAAATTAATGGACGATAAAATAGTCGAACCATCAGTATTAGCATATAATAGCAGAAGCTATTGTCCGCCGAATTTCCACTACCTAGAATTGTTGATAGTCTAGATAAGTTGATCTAGAGGTAGAGCAAAATATTTTTCATGCCGAGACTTATCGTTTGGATTACACCAAATTCTTTCTTTACATTCTTTATTTCTTATAGTTATCGGTCAGACGTCAAAACTTACGACGTAATCAAAAATTAGCAACTTTAAATTACCCAGTCCCACACGATACGGACAGCGCAAGACGATTCGTTGCATTTTGCAATTACTATAGGCGCTTTATAAAAATCTTTGCTGACTATTCACGTCACATAACAAGATTATGTAAAAAAGACGCAAATTTCGAGTGGACATCTGAATGCCAGAATGCATTCGATCATCTCAAAACAGCACTAATAAATCCAAATAAATTACAATATCCAGACTTCACCAAAGAATTCCGCATAATAACAGATGCAAGTAAGCAAGCGTGTGGAGAGGTTTAAACTCAAAACCATAATGGCCTCCAACTTCCAATTGTACAACTGAACAAGAGTTAACAGCTATTCACTAGGCAATAACACTTTTTCGACCATATATTTATGGTAACCACTTCACGATCAAAACGGATCATAGACCACTAACTTATCTTTTTTCAATTGTCAATCCAAGTTCAAAATTAACATGTATGAGGTTTGAATTGGAGGAATAAAATTTTACGGTAGAATATATGAGGGGTAAAGACAATTACGTAGCAGACTCGCTATCGAGAATAACCATCAAGGAGCTACAGAATATAACAGGAAACATAATGACAATTAGACAAGAATCCTGCGCAGGAGACAAAGAAGTAGAATTGCCTAGGCAATCTATAGAAAAAGCTTCAAAGCCCAAAGTTTACCAAGACATTAACAATGACAAGGTATATATATATATATTGCATATAAACAATATGACATGTTTTTTTAACATGGCAGAAAAATTACAGCAAGATACGATGTTAGCGATTTATTACCAATGAAACCATTGATTTAGATAAATTCTTTCAAAGGCGTGAAACGCAAGCCGGTATATACAAAATCAGCCAACTCAAAGTGGCACCGTGGAAAAATATCTTTAAACACGTTTCAATGGATAATTTCAATAAAATAGGCAATAAAATATTGAAATCTTTAAGAGTAGCGGTACTCCAACCGGTGACCCAAATAAGTTCTGAAAACGAAAATCTTGTCTTAACAGCATGATGATCCCATACTAGTAGGACATACAGGCATTATAAAATCCTTGGCCCAGGTCAGACGACATTATTTTAGGTTAGGTTAGGTTAATCGGACGGCCCTCGGGGGCCAAGCATAGGCCAGTATGGCCCTTAGTTGCCGGGGTTGTTCTGGAGTGAACCTATGAATAGTTACTGCGGGTTTCGAAGTCCTTGAGTCTTAGTCTTGAACTTGTTAAAGCCGGAGATTTGCAAAAGAGACGGTCCAGGGTTTCGGTTGTCCCAAATTCATCGCATTTCCGGCAGTTGGCGTTTTCGGTGATGCCCAGGTTGACGGCATGCGTCGCAGTAAGGCAGTGACCTGTGACAATTCCTACTAACAGTCTGCAATCTTTCCGTGGAAGATGCAGCATGTAGTAACTGAGTTTATTTTTGCACTCTTTGCACATGATCCTTGATATTTTACAGGTAGTGGAATTTCTCCTTCACCAGCTTGGAACCCTGGTGGCTAGGAACCCAGTAGATTCTCACTGACATAGTCGTGCAAAGTTCACTTTTGGAACTGACCGTTGACGATTGCATTGATCTTATCGCCGCTTGACCGTCTACAAACAAATTGACCGCCTCATATGGACGGTTTATGCTCTGCGCAAGCTCTGCCGCTTTACCTATGGCGAATACTTCCGCCTGGAGTATGCTGCATTGGCTTGGTAGCGTATACGACAGCCTCATTTCAGGGTCCGTGCAGTATATGCCCGCTCCAACTCCGTCTTCCATCTTGGAGCCGTCGGTGTAAATATTAAGGTGTTGAGCATGGTCCAGACATGTTTTCCAGTCATTAGATCCTATGAATTTTGATGTTGTTTTTACATCTGGGCACGTTCTTTGTATCATGAACTGTGCCCCATTCCTTGTAGCGACCTTAAACAACCAAGCGTTGTGCCGCTTTCCTGCTGTCAGTTGCCCATGGATATCTAGGGGATCAATTCCGATTATTGTGTCAAGTGCTTTTGTGGAAGTTGACCTCAGCGCCCCTGTAATGCAGAGCAGTGCCTGCCGCTGGGTTCTCTCCATAAGCTTGTAGTAGATCTTCTTCTCTATGGCTTGCCACCACACTAGGACCATACAGCAGTGTCGGACGCACCACCGATATGTAGACCCAGTGCATCAGAGGGGGCAAAAGGCCCCATGTGCTGCTAAGCATCTTCTTAGATGCGTATAGATACGTATATCTCTTGACGAGGTCGTCTACCATCAGATTTCATAGGGGAGGTGATACGACTACACATTGCGGCGTGCTTCTGTGCGCTCCTCTCACCCAATCGGAACGTATCCGTCTGCAGCTCAGAAGATTTCTTATCCACGAGTTGATGGCGGGAGGCGTGTTTTTCGGCATGCGGCAAAGCTTGCTCTGAGTAGTGCTGGCAATAGCATTACAACTAACCTTAGCTGCTCCCGTCAAGCAAGAGGTGTGACCGCTGGTCCCTCCAGTGTGGTTTGTTTTCAGGGGTACCACCGACCTGCCGCCAAGGGACCCCCAACCATGGCTAGTGGTTCATTTTCTCCGGCATTTTAGGCAGGAGGAATTAAACCGTAGCCTTAGCTAGACACTGCATTAATGCGGACGGAGCAAGCGACAGTGCATTACCCGTTGTCCGGGATAATACAGTGCCCATTTCCCAGCCGGCGCCCCAGTGGAGGGTTCAGCTGGAGGATTTTCGCCAGCCATTATTTTTGGAAGGTATGTCAAAACAAATAAAAGACTACATCCGAAATGTCCAAAATGCCAGAAAGCAAAAACTACAAGGAGCACAAAAACTTCTCTAACAATAACAGAAACACCAATATCCGCATTCGACAGAGTAATCGTTGACAAAATAGGTCCATTACCTAGATCAGAGAATGGGAACGAGTATGCAGTTACACTCATTTGTGATTTAACGAAATACCTCGACGCCATTCCTATACCAAATTAAAGTGCAAACACAGTATCAAGGGGTATATTTAAAGATTTTATTCTAAAGTACGGTCCAATTAAGATTTCATTACGGACATGGGAACAGAATACAAAAATTCAATAATTGAAGATATATGTAAATATCTAAATATTAAATATATACCTTCCACCGCACACCACCACCAGACTGTAGGTACCGTGGAGCGAAACCACAGAACACTCAATAAGTTTATTCGTTCATACAACTCAGTTGACAAAACAGATTGGGATGTATGGCTACGATACTTCGTTTATTGTTTTAACACGAACCCCTTTATGGCACATAACTATTGTCCATATGAGCTAGTTATTGGTAGAACTTCGAATTTACCTAAACAGTTTAACAGTATAGATAATATAAAACCCTTATACAATATAGAAGATTATGCTAAGGAATCAAAATTTAGATTAGAACAAGCATTTAAGAGAGCAAGATAATGTTAAAATCACATAAGCTAAAACAAAAAATGTATTAAGACATAAATAATTTAGATGTTGATTTTAAAATAGGAGATCAGGTTTTATTGAAATATGGAACAGGACATAAGCTGGATTTTAAATATACAGGTTCCAATAAGGTTCCTATAAGGAACAGCGATAATTTTGAGGATTTGCTTTCACTTTGTGGAGGTCGCTTTATCATTGGTGGAGATTTTAACGCGAGACACCGTAACTGGGGCTGCTTCAGGCAAAATAGGAGAGGTGCCAAACTAGTGGAGGTGCTGGAGAGCAGGCATACTCAAGCTCTCGCCACTGGGAGGCTCACTTTCTTCTCCTACAACGGGGACACTCCTTGTGTAGATCTAGCATTCGATCGAGGAATTCAGCATGATAGGCTGACAATTAACGAGTGTTATGATCTCAACTCAACTCCCGCCTGTAGTCCAAGTCCGGAATGAGAGTTGCCAGCTAGGAAAGCCTTACTCCCCCCCGGATCTGACGTAAGGTTGTTTAGGAGTAGTTTATCGCATACTTCGCAGGCTGGGCAATAGAGTCGGAAAGCTCCTTAAGATACATCGGCAGGCCAACTTCGATCGAGAGCTTGAGAAAGCAACGCCAAATCAAGACTCTAACTTTTCCTTGTGGAGGTTAGCTGGCAGATACAGGAGGCAAGTAGCTCCAAAATATCCCATTAGGAAAACGGATGCTACTTGGGCTGTTACTCCTGTGGACATAGTGGAAACATTTGCTGACAGTCTTGAGCAAAGGTTAACACCTTATGACACCTCCTCCGATGGCAGGAAAAAGAAAGTCCGTGATTCCCTTGATGTCCCACACCATAGAGCTGGGAAAAAATCGATGTCAACATCGATTAAATCGATTCCTCCTATTTTGGTCGATGCATCGATTTGGTTTAGAAAGAATCGATTAATCGACGAGTCCAAGATAAAATCCACTCCTATGAAGAAGAAGAGGACCGTAAACATAAATGAATTAAAATTTGTAAGTTTTAATAATTATTTATAAAAATCAAGTTTTAGATTTTTTAGGATTCTTTTGTTTTTCTTTTTTTTTGTGATCTCACTCATTTGATCTGATTGTTGTGTCCGGGCTAAACGATTGGCACGCGGAACCAATCGATAAGTGGACATAGCCGAAAAATGATCGGTAGGTAGAAACTGGGCTGCCAACGTGAGCACTTTTTCGGAAAGGGTTTGTTCACCCGATAAAGAGAACACGAAAAAGTAACGGAGTCGGATCGGATGTTCTCGAGCTCCGCTTCCTTCGTTGTTTCGACTGAGGAAAAGTTCGAACGCGAAAGAGTGCGGTATTGCGGGCCCGCGAGTTCGAAATGTAAAGTTTAAAATTTTTCGTACGGGCCGCCCGCCAGCAATTGAATGCAAAGTGAACATATAGATCGTGAGATGTGGGGACCTGGGAAGCCGGATCGGCAAGCCACAGAGGTGAGTCCGACTAAGACAGAAAATAGTAGCACAGGAAAAAACAAACAAAAAAATGTGGCTATTATTTTTAGAGGTCGACCAGACCCAAGAGTCCTGACGAAGGACGGTACGCCAGGCCATTCCAGAGGCCTGGCGAATTTTTTTTCTCGGGCGCTTATTTTATGCGACTGTCAGCATGAGTGCAGTATTCCTGGCCAAAATGATGTCCTGGTGCAGGATATTGGCGGTCGCAGTTGGGCGCCGGAGGGCATGTTTATTACTGGCCACAGTTTATAAAATATTGACTTTAAAAAAAAAAAAAAACTGGTGTTACTGTAGGCGGCTAACCTCGCCGCAGCCACAGTGCCCGTCAGAATTTGTCCGCCAGAGGACCGACACGCCTTCCAAGAGGCGGCACCGGGAGTCACCAAAGGCTTCAGATAAATATTTTTTTTTATTTATTTATTTTTTTTTTTTTTGCTTATTTGTGTGTAATTGTTTAAATTTTTGATGTTATTTATTTAAAATTGTATTTATATATTTATTTATTTATCTGTCTATTTAATTATTTGCCAAGCTAGTTTATTTATATAGTTGAATTGAAATATTTATCTATTTATTTTTTTTAATGTTCATCTCCATGTTTATTTTAATTATTATTTATTTATTTATTTATTTATTTATTTATTTATACCACTCATCCTTATTCTTTTGATTTTTTGTTTTTTTTTTTTTTTTTTTATTAAAA
>VNJS01005497.1:0-37603 GCA_008042575.1 Drosophila watanabei | reverse complement strand
TAATCTTTAAATCATTAAATAACCGAACGAGAAAAAACACGGCCAGCACACGAAATTACCGCAGCAAACTCTGAGCCCGAAATGAAAAATGACAACGGCGAAAATAACAAAAATAACAAGCAACAAATTCAGAGAGCAATAAAAAGGAAACGTGATGCCGAACTCACGTTGCCCCGCACTACGTATAAATCGTTGTAATCATTTTCTGTTGTTTTTGTTTCTTATTTTTACTTTGGCTTCTCCCCACTCGCTGCCTGCTTTTGTTTTTCTTAGCATTTAATTTTATTTTGAAACTCCGCTGAAACCGAAAACAAAAGCCAAAGTTAAAACAGACAAAAACGAGAGACAGAGGCGGTAATAAAATCACTCGGAGACGGAAAACCCGTGAATGAGAGAGATAGAGGAGAGGCAGGAGTGCAAGTTGCTGTCTTTTTTTTCGGCTACTTTCACTTTCGCATCCAGATACAGATACGAATCTGAATCTGTATCTGCATCTGCGGCCCGGGCTTAAGGTTAACGCAGGCCAAATGGCCAACGGCTTATCATAAATTTGGCTTAAAGACACTCACTCATAACCGAAATGAACTCGAACTTGAAGCATAAATCAAAAACAATTTAGTTAACAGCATTTGGACGCGTGTATCTTTTAATAATTACGGCGCTGTGGCATATTGCTAATTGCCTGGATTAGTGATGTGAAATTGTCACAAAAATGTAATCGCTGGATATAATGTAAGGAAAATCATATCGAAAATATCGAATATCGAACAATTTAATATCACAAAATATTTACTATATCGATATACATATTAAAAACAATGATAGCATTGATCATCGTTGGATGGATTGAATGTCGTTTTAGCGGATAAATACCGATATTTTATCAAAATTATTCATATATTTTATAATCGTTTGTATATATCGAAATTATATGATTAATAAATCTTAAAAATATTCCTAAGATATGAAAATCTTCTTTGACAATCGATAAATGATCGAAACTCCCATTTTCTTTTACAAAAATGTTAGATTTATGTTCAATTAACGATAGTTTTGGTCATCCCTAATTGACTTGAAAGGCCGAGTCCTGCTCGAGGAGATGGAAACCAGTTTTAGAGTCCAAATACCCCGAAACTGGCAAAACCAAAAAAAATATACACAAATTTGCATGGGGAGAAGTGCAAAGTATCTGCAAGATACGCCAGCTCGATATCGACATCGATGATTCAACCTCAGTCATGCAAATGGAAAAGAAACAGAATCAGAAACAAAACAAAGAGAGGCAGGGAAAGATAGAAAGAGAGACAGCGAGAGAGACGGGAAAAGAGACGGATGCAAAACCAGATTTCACCCAAAAAAACAACAAAACAAAAACGGGAAAACATAAAACCGAGCCAAGATCGAGTTGCAAGTCTGCTGAACTCTGGTCTACCGAAAGAAAGATACTCGGACGATCTCTGGCTGGGGATTCTGCGACTTTTGGCGGGTGACACACTTTCAGCGGCAGCTGGAGCTGAATCTGGAAAATTGAGTGATTTTTCATAAATTTCCAGCGAGAAAATCAAAGCCCCAGAGCCAGCAGCACTCGACACTAGATGTTGATGCTGCTGCTGTTGCTGCTGCTGCTGCTGCTGTTGTCGGTAGAACTGACCAAACAACTTTCCAGTTTTATGGTCTTGCAACTGCCAACTTCTGTCCTGCTCTGCTCTGCTCCTGCTCCCTCTCTCTCTCTCACTCTATGTATCTCTGTCTCCAGCTCCGGGTCTTTCTCTGATTTGGCGGCGTTGGGTTTATTTATTTTTATAAGCGAATAAACACAGGCAGCAATCAGTGGAGAGTACTAACCGACCACCGGCATACCCTTTATGCCACTCCAACTCTGCACCATCATTCCCCAAAAATAACTTGTCGCTCCAGAAGAAGCCCCAAGAAGCTGGTCGCAAAACGAATCGAATCGAATCGAATCGAAGCCAAACGAAGCGAAGCCAGTCGAGAACTTACCAAAAGTCAATAAAGCCAATAAAGCAAAAAGTTGCCATTCTCCAGTCGAAAAGATATGGGTAAGAGGCGGCTTGAATGCACAGGGAAAAAATTATGAGCTTTTAAAGAATTTAATTACTCATTAAAAATATGTAATAAGTTGAGATTATTTTATTTCAGTTGAAAAATGAGGAAATTCTCATTAAAATTCTTTAGAATTTTAATTTGCTTTAACTACTCATAAGAAATATGTTGAAAATTGAGATTAATTCATTTATTAGATTCACAATAAGGAAATATACTTTAAAATTACGTATTTTATTGTCAATTATAATTTAGAAACCAAATATAGACAAAGAATATTCATTATAGTTATATCTCAAGCTAGCAAGAAGCCCATTAGATTTTCCCTATAAATTCCACAGATTTTTCCTGTTTAATTTAAACTTGAAAATACAAAACTAAATTTTTCAAAGATTTGACAATATTTTGTAATAGATTTTTTATGAAATTCGGCTTCTATTTCTTACTGTGCACTGGCCATACCCATGCCCAACCGAATTGCGGTTGTCTACTCCAGCTCCAGCGTCTGCCACTGCTACCTTCTGGCCTTCTGGCTCTGTCTGTGTTTGTATAGAAAATGCATTCGGGCCAAGTTGAAATGAGCCGGCAAAATGCAGCAGCAACATCAGAAGAGGTAGCAGCAGCAACAGCAGCAGCATCACAAAATAGACGGGCCGAGTCGCAAACAAGTTGCCAGCGAACAACAGTCACCGAAATAGAGAGAGAGTTGCCGGGAATGGAATATACGAGGCTGATGCGATTTGGCCAAAGGGCCCAAAGCAGACCCAATCTTCTGGCTTATTAAATTGTCACCCGAGTGCATTTGATTCGAATCGATTCGCTTTGGACTGGATTTCGGAGATTATGGAGACGGGAACGGGAACGGGGACTGTGTTGTGGCCCCGAAACCGCAAAATGCCAAATCTAATGGGGTTTCGGTGGGGCCTGTAATTGTGCCACTGCAATTAAGTCTTGCTAACTGTGGTCAAATTGTTTTAATAAGTTTTTAGCTGCCATAAATGAGGCCCGGCCTTGAGCACTGGGAAACTTGGCTTGGCTCTCTCTCTCAGTCTCTTGTTTTTTTTTTGGTCAGATTTTCTGTTTGTTTTTCTTTATTTTTTTCGGTTCTGGCCATTACAGTTCAATGCCTTGGGCAGAGAGCCGGCGAACAAAGCCCAACTCATTGTGAATTCAGATTCTGAAATTCGCACAAAAGCCCAAACAAATGTGCGGCGTTTGATGCAAATTCGGAATGCCGAGCACAATACAATTATTCCCATGATGGGCATCATTTTGAAATAAGCGCATAAATAAGGTATGAGCACTAAGCATAGAAGCCACTCCCCAGAAGATAGGGTATATCGGGTGGCTAGTAATACTTCAGGGGAAACACGTGTCACTACCACTATTCCCAATAACAAGGGTCTCGGCGACAGGAAGGAGAATGGCTTTGAGGTGATTCCCCCTCGCGGTGGCTGCCTCTCCCTCAACTCCTCATCGGGGGTATCAAGTTGGTCGAGAGAGTGGCTTTTCTATCTGTGTTATTTTATTTTTATTTTTTTGTGGCTGCTGCGGTTTTAAACAAAAGTCCATAATTTATGTTACGGCTAAGCTACCCTTCCCTCTTCCTCTCTCTCTCTCTCTTTTATAATTTTATATTTTTGCTGGCTTTTGTGCAATGAACTGAGTTCGATGGGTTTGGCAAACAGGGCGTGTGTGTGGCATTGATTTGGAGAGGGGATACTAAAGCATACAGACGGGTTCAGTCTGAGTTCAGTTAGCAAAATGCACACAAAAAATTGCCATTAAAGCCTGACTCACAGAGCAGACCACTTGACCCGCATTACACTCTTATGTGGGGGCGCAATTGCCCTCCATTTTTTTTGGCCAAATCTGGTTGAGTAATCCCCGCGATCCAACCAGGTGGCAATTAAAACTAAGGCTTAAAAGTCGGCGATTTTTTGTGCTTAAAATGTATTGCCAATAATTAGCCTCTGACTGTGAATCGGACTTTATCTTTTCTTTGTACCTCTGACTGGGCCATGAGGTAATATGTATTTGGCGAACCAGTTTTTGTTTCAGCTTGCCTTTTGTGTCCAACAGATTTTCGGGTGAAAGTTAACGATTTCTCAGCTTGTTTTGGTTGCGTAGATCTCTTGATCGATGGCCAGTAGGTGGGCACATTTGCCTATGAATCGCCAGAGAAACTCCCACTCGACTCGGCGATGGCCGATGGATCCATTAAGATGGTCACTTCCTCTAATCAGGCTTAAGAAAGCGTGTCTGTTTATTACCCCGTTATTGATTCGTAAGTTAACACAGGGAACTTCCACAATTATATCTAATAGATACCTTGTTTTTAATTACAAATTGACGTACTTTCTTGTTACCCCAAAAATAATCAACTATTCCCTCTGACATCCGGACCTGTGTTTGCCTTCAATTAACGTTTACAACAAATGCAAACGCTTAAATATTTAAAACCAATATACCAAATGCGCAAACGTAATGAGGGCACAGGAAACTCAACTCAACTCGAGTCGAGTCGGCGGGGAAAGCGCTTTTTAATGGCAGCATTTTAGCTTAAACAGTGTAGCATTTACCCAAAACCAATTGCCAGACAAGTGCGCAGAAGGGGGCGCTACTTCCTGCTCCGATTTTCCCCGATTTTCACCATTTTCCAGCTACACAGATACGGCTCCTGCCATTGCCACTGCCACTGCACTGTGTCAACTGTCAACCGCAAAATGCGCGCGCTAAAAAAAGGGCAGCAGCAAAAAAAAAACATACCCGAACTTGCAGCAGGATGCCATTATACAGAGGGACGTCAAGGACCGCGTGGAGGGGTTTAGGGGGGTGACCTCTTGTATCTCGCACTGATTTCAATTTAAAGTGCAATGAGTTTTGCAGTTTCGTGGCTGTTTCAGTTGTCGCTGTTGCCGTCAAAGTTGTTGCCAAAGCTTATTTGTTCGTTGTCTGCAAATCTGCTTGCCACACTGCCAAACGCACACACACAAAAAAACACACACACAGGGCTAGGAACAGTTGTAAAGTTTTGTTTGTTGTAAGAGTACCCTTTAATAGGGCGAATGTTTGGGGTGTTTTATTATTTAATTTACCTGATTTTAGGTATCTATGAATACAATAACAAGCCGAATGGTAAACGAACTTGTAGATACATTTTAAATTAAGTATTTGACAAAATAAAATGGAATAGAAGGACCAAAATAAAAATATTTTAAAGTTTGTGACAGGAAAAGGTAGAAAAAAACTAACAAATCATAGTTATTTGGGTATTATTTAAAGTAATGGTCCTTCGAGCCGGATAGTGTAACCGTTTCCTATTTCTCTTTGTGCATGTACTTCATTGCAATTAAAGTTGAATCCCAATACCACAAAAACTTTCAGCGATTTTCATTTGTCTTGTGCAGGTCTTGGTTAAAGCCTCCTCTTCCCACGATAATACAATCCTAATAAAGAGTTCTTTTAGCCATATTGACTAGGTATCCCTTAGTCCTTACCCTCATTTCATAAACTCTCTCCTGTTTATTTTGGAGCTTTGCTAAACGAAGGGCAACAAAAAGCTGATAGCGCGTTTCGTAAATTAATTAAAACATTTAACAAATGCGCGTGTGGCTGTATCGTATCCTTTGTGTCCTCAGCACTTGAGCAAATAAAATGCATAATTTATGTTACTTCTTGTTTTTGCTTTCATCTCCTCCCCCCTACCTCTACCCCTACCAGTACCCCTTTCCTTTGCGTGTGCGTTTCTCATAATTACTTAGACACACACAGCGGCACTCTGGGATACGGATGGAGGACAAGGGCAAACAGAGACTTACAATTTGTCTTGGCCTCCCACGCGGCGTATGCGTGATGGTGTTCGCGCCACGAAGGGGGTTGCTCCCTGTGCTTTGCTGGTTGAAAACTCGTTCGTTGCCAGTGACAACTATAAATGTCTTGGAAACGTCGCCTCAGTATTGGCATCGGGGGTCGTAATTAGAGAGCACGAGCACTTTCATAAGCCAAACTAATGGAGAAGATGCTGAAAAATCACCGCCCCAAACCTCGGGCACAGCCGGAGAGACTCACTGCCTCGGCATGGTAAATATGAGAAATGTGAAGTAACCGCACGAGACAAAGGCGGTAATTTGACGCAGCTGGGAAACGGCAGCAGCAGCAACATCATCAGCAGCAGCAACAGCAGCAGCAGCAACTGTTGCAGCCTTAGCAACATCCAACACACAACGTACAACTTACAACACAAACAATGCCGCTGCGAGTTGACGGCCCAACTAAAAGTCAAAACAAATAATTTGCTATAATAACTAAGAGCGTGGCCAAACAGCTGAAAACAAAAGCCGAGGGGGCGATGAGCAAAAAACAAAAAATATACAAAAAAAAAAAGTGAAAAAGAAATGAAAAGAGCTGGAAAGAAAGGAAAGAAGAAAAGATAGGCAAGTGGCAAGTGAAACAAGGCAACTCTCATCTCATCCCAGGCCATCTCAACTCCCGGCCGCAAAAGCCAAGGCATAGAGAAAACTTTCTCCCGAACTAAACGCTCTTCATCTGCATGTGTTTGTGTTGTGCTTCGGATGTGTGTGTATGTTGTGTGTGCTGTGTGTATATAGTACTTGGCAAGTTAAAGAGCCCAAGATGGGTTTACCTCTTCTTTCCCTAGTGCAAAAGTATCTTTTGCCGCAGCCGCAGCGCTATTAAACGCACACTTGCGTCGACTTTTCACACGCAGACACGCCGCAGCTTTTCCCTTGCTTTTACCCCCCTCACTCCTTCGATATCCCTTGGCCAAGTGGATGCAATTTTTGCATTTTACAATGCAACTTTTGCAAATCTCGCACAGCTGCGGTTAGTTTCCATTTACGAGTACTCCTCCTCCCAGTCCCAGTCCCAATCCCAGTACCAGCCCCAGTCGCAGTCCGTTCTAGAGATAGAGAGATATTCGTACTGCCCGCATGGCCATAATTTCGTTTGGTTCGTTCCGCTTATCGGCAAACTGCAATCAGCATATAATTTTTGCCCAGCCGCACATAAAAACGAATCGAAGCGAAGGAAACACTGAAACTGAACTGAAACATGTGGCTGGACATGGACACCCTCATCGTATCTCATCGTATCTCATGGCCATGGCCCCATAGTTCATTTGGCAGACCCTCGATAAGGCGGCGCGGCAAGCAACCCCCTAGGGTATGAGTCTCTTTCTGGTCTCCGGACTCTGTTCTCCGGTCTCTGTCCCCGGTTCTGCTTCTGAGACTCATTCTCGCTGCGAAACTCACTGACCAGTTCGCAGTTCTCTGTGTCATTTGGCAGCAAAAAAAGGGAGACATGGAAATGGACATGAAAATGAAAATGTTGCTGAACGCAGGCTCAGGAAATTATGCGTAATGAAGTAAGCACTTTCTGCGGAAAAAGGGGAGTGTGTTATCGGGCCGAGTATGTGGCGAGTGTGCCATTGTGAGGGTCTGTGTTGATAGCTGGAAATTGCTTGTTGGACGGACAAATGTACCTCCCCTTGCAAAACCGCCCCTGAAGAACATAGAGAGAAAAATATAACTTGATTTAAGATATGTATAGAATAGTTTATATAGACGGTTCTCAATGAATAGTTATATCTCTAAATGAAATGTAGAACTAACCATATTTTTTGGGTATGATTTTTAAGGAGAAATGCATGCCACCATCGTTAAATTTGCAATCTTATTATATCCCTTATCAAACACAGTTTTTTAGATTTTATATAAAGTAATGGTCCTTCGAGCCGGATAGTGTAACCGTTTCCTATTCCACCTCTTTAATTGTTATAACTCTCTTCCTGAAATCTCCCAAGATCATAGTTAGAATTCCCATAATTTCAACTTCTTTTAAATATTTTAAATAATCATTTCTCTCCCTGTATATATTGCTTTCTGCGGCCAGCATCGGGTAGTTTTTATTCGCTTCGTTTCCGCGTCAATTTCCTTTAATGCGCTGTGGCGTGATGTCCCTTGGCTCGCTCTGGTCCGAGATACTCGGGCCCTGGCATATACTGTATCTGTGGCTGCGTGTGCCCGAGTATCTGGCAGATACCCTGGGCTCGTGTACATGTGTGGGGTTGTGTGTCTCTCCCATATAACTCTCAATCAGTTTTGCGCTTTATGCGCATTTTTATGGCTTTTGCTTGTTGTCTTGTTTTGCGCTTGTTGCTGCCGCACTGCCTGGCACTGTATTTTATCTACGTAATTGAGTTCGTTTGCACATTAGCAGCAGCAGCAACAGTCACAGCAACATCTAGCCTAGAATTATGGCCAAAGTAATTGGCATGCCATGTGTTCACGCACTGCCCAGAAATGATCAAATTTCATATGATTATCCGCTCGATTCGATTCGTATTTCGAAATGAATTAGTTTGCGGCGTCCTTTTGACCTGGTGACGATGGATTTAAATCGGGTTTTCCTTTCGAAGAGCAGCCATTATGGCACATTATCGTTATGGAAATTCTATTAAAATTTAAAGGCCTCATGTGATGATGTACGATGATGATGGCAAGCAGGCTTTGTTGACTTCGTTACTTTATATTACTTTGCAAAGGTAACTGTTATGGCAGGCCATTTTAATGCCAAATGAGCCCTCATCGATCCACAAATAATCAAAAGCTAATTGCCAGAAGAGCGTCCAATAAATGGGCCAGGTAATAATGGCAAAGGGGTAATGGGCCAGTTGCGTGCCGAAAATACTAAAGGTGCTCTGGTCTCTGCTCTGATTGCTGCTCCGCAGAATTCGGCAGGTTATCGCCGGTCAATAAAAAAAAAGAGTTGAATGGAGTGGAAACTCTAGCTGAATCACGACTTTGGTACAATTTTGCCCCGAAACGAAAGCAACCCAGCTCCAGCCAGGGAGTCAGCTCAGGCAGCAGCTCGGCAGCATTTCAATCAGCTAACAATCCGGCAACGTGCCGGGGGCAAGGTGTTTTAGAAGCATCGCCAATCGCCGCTGCCATTGTGGCCGCGCTCTCTGCAAATTAGCCACATTTATGAGCATGACCAAGGCGGATTTCCACCCAGTGGAGAGACCGAGTTCCAAGACTCAGTCTCAGTCGCAGTCCCATGGATCCACAAAACTCTTTCCAGCGCACCGAACGTGTGAACGTGAATTGGTAATCGATGTGCATGGGGCATGGCTCTGACTTCTCCTCGCTTTTGGCCTGGCTCTTGCTTGGCTATTTTTTTTTCAGGCTTTATCCGTCTGAGCTCGAGGGAAAAGCTCTGCAGCTCTGCTACTCCGAGGTACGTGCACAAGGTCAAGTTGTTTATGGCCAGCACTTGATATTTGATATCATCGTTTGAGCCACAATTTGGTGTTCGTTTTTATTATTTCGTGCAGAGCGTTATGAATATGCAAGCTCGAAATTTATTTGATATTGAGCTGGAACGATCGTCCGTTCTCAGGTGTAGGAGAGTTCACGTTTCCACCTATCAGGCAGCGATATATGGTTGTACCTGCTGTATATATAGAAATGTTTGCTCAGGTTTCCTCACATTTCATTCGAGGGGAAACACACACAAATGGCTTTGGCCCTGGTTTGGGGCTCGAGGGGAGAATATGGTAAACATACTGATTGTTAAGTCCAAAGTCAAGTGTTTTCTAATCAGCTGTTAGAGCAGGTGCTTGGGAATTTGTCTAAAGCTTAAGTGTGTTAATTTAGCTGGGAATTCTACCTAAGTTGGTTTTAAATTTAATTAAAAATTTGCTATATATTATTTCCGCCTTCAAAGTTAAATTCTTGCTTTCTTTTTAAACCCATTTCCCGTCAATTGACTTGCCATGTTCGTTGTCTAGTAGGACATATGTAGATATATCCATCTATGAATGCTGATGTTTCTCGACATGATGAGACACCAGACACCTCTCTCCCCATACAGTCTCAATTGTGTTTGACTGCTTTTTGTTTTCCGTTTCTGCCATCACTTTCCATTTTCGACATTTGCAAATTTGCATTTTGTCTGTTATTGAATATGTATGACATATAAAAAGCAGACATGGCATCAGCACCAGCAAAAGCAACACCAAAACCAAAAGCAAAAGCAAGAGTGTGTCCCACGTATTCGTTTAATTTCTGCCGTGTATTTCATTTCAATCGGCTTTTGCTTTTCATTTGGCGCGACTTTCGCGCACTGAGCGCCAATTTGCATAGCCCTCGGAAAGATCGAAAAATTTATACTATATCTATCTATATATATATTGGAGACCATTTCAACCGCATTCGATCTAAGCGACATCGAATTAAAGCGGCCAAAAATTGAATATAAACTGCGTCAAAATTGAAAAGTCGAGCTGTGGCAGCGGAACGTGTCCGGATTGTCTGGACTTCCCCGGAGTGTCCGCGTCCGGGAAAAACTCTGACAAAAGTCCGTGCATATATAGATGGCTGGCACGTGACCCGGCAGGAAGCATGGCCCGGGCATACTGCGAATTCAGAGCCAGGTGGTCCACGTCCACGTCCAAGTCCAGTGGGTTAGTGGGTGGGAAACACCCCCCCAGAAATAGTTTAATAGAAAAATTATGCACTGATTTGTATTTGTCTTAATCTTGCTCCCTTTCTTGGCCATCTTCGTGACTTCTTTCTCTTGGCTTCCCTTTGCCGTGTCATTTTCATGGTTGGATTGAGGTGAGGCACAGGGAAAAATTAAAGTTTAAATTTATAGAAATTAAAAGCAAAGGTAGAGAAGTTCATTAAAAATGACTTGAAAAATGAATTTATCTTTAATTTTGTATCAATTTTAGAAGGCTTTCATTGTGAAAATGTAGAACATTCTTTCATTAAAACCTCGGCTGCTTAACTCTCAGTGTAACTTTTCAAAACCCAAGTCAAGAATTTAAATTTAATTGAAGTTTTTTTTGCTCTGTGCAAGGAAGGAGGCTGAGTCTGACTGGCGCTTATGCAAATCGCAGCCAAGGAATGGAAATAAATTGCCAAAGTGTCGTCTGCAAGGGCCAAAAAGGATCCGATTCAAGTCGAAGGACAGCGGCCATAGCTATAGCTATCGATGGCAGCAATTTCCGGGCGGAAAAACAAAAAGCAGCCGAAAATGCTGCCTTTACATGGCAGAACGCCTCCTCCTGCTCCTCCTCCCTCACCTCCCCACCAGACTTGTCGTAAAAACAAACTCCAGAAATCCGCCGCATCAAATTGGCTATGGCCGAGCAAAAACAAAGGAAAAACTCAATTGGAAGCCAGGGCACTTGAAAAGCCACCGGCTGAGAGGAGGAGAGGTGGGAAAATCCAGTTACGGTTTTACAGTTCTCCTTTGGCCAGGATTTTCTCCTTTTGTGGACCTCACGCATAGCATTTACTTTCGAGCACTGCGAAAATCCATCCCTAAACTGCAAAACTTTCCGCCGTAATGCCCTCTGGATCCACCAACAACCACTGGCACTGCGATTTGTCAACGATTTCAAATCGGTTGCATTTTTATTGGCTTTGGCTTTGGCTTTGGCTCTGGCTCTGGCTACGGAGTACTGGAATTTCATTTTATTGGCCATTTCGGTTGAGCTTCGCGTAAAGGGAGAAGAATTCCTGGCGAGCGGATTCCGCAATAAATTGCTCACGCTCGGCGTCCAAAGTTTTTGCATAACTCGAGACGTTTGCTTTTTATTGGGATTTCCCTCCTCGCATTTCTTGCATATTTGAATTCGATTCGAAATTCAATTTGTGCAGCGATTTTCTTATGCCGAATTTTTTCTGTGTTCCCGGGGATTATTTTTCACACTTGGCAAACATCAGAGGCCGCACACAGAGGCCCCGAGGTCATCAGGTGTCATAATCAAATAAAACTTCCACTTCAAACAAAGCAGTAATTAAGCTAAGAAGGGGTTCGAGGGAGGTGCGGCTCCTCTCCCCCCAGAAATGTTTATTAAACAACATCGTAGTGAGTTGTTGACCTCATGCCGAGCAAAGCCAGCAAATGTTGCGTTATTTCTTTTGTTTGCTTTGGTTAAATATTCCCCTGCCCCAGGAATCGATTCTCGAGAGTTCAAAGCGGTTCAGCGACAGCCTCTCCTCCGATTGATTGCAAATTATTTACATATTGTAGCGCCTAATTAAAGCGACAAATAATAATGTGAGTGCATAATATTGAGGGATATGGTGGATGATTATGAGGAATTTTCAGAGAGATTCTTTAGTATGCATACAACATGCTGAGTTTTCATGTTTTTATATCAACACACATCTTCCATTGTACAGAGCGGCCTTTGGTTATCTTAAATAGTATCTGTTATGGTGTTAAAACAACCCCTTAAGCAATTAAAAATAGCTTCTTCAATTAAGCAAAACATATATAATAGTGCCTGAACAATTAGACAAAGACACCACTGTAGATTGCCAGCGATTTCCCTGCTCTGCAAATCAGATATTCCCCGGTGGCTGCTTAAGTATCTTGCGGATACACTTTTGTATCATAAAGATTTGAGTCACAACGACGGGTTCAGTGAATCGCGCTGTCACGGCGAAGAACAAAAGCCGCCCTAACCCCTTACCCGTGCTGTCAGCCTCTGGCCGGGGCATTAATGTATTCTAATTAACGACAACTCCCCGATAGCATCTCATGGGTGATGAAATTGTGCTAGTTGAAGGGCCCGCATCTCGCTCACTCGTAAAAATATAAATATAATAGCTCCCCACTGGCGCACATAATTTTTGTCCACAACTTTTCCAGCGATTTCCCCCTCTTAGTGAGCGGAGAGATGAGACAAAAGAATCCATTGGGTGCTAAATTAAATCACTTGAAGATGCCACTGCGCGATATTAAAAGCGCATAGGATTCGGGGGAAATCGCTGGGCAGCAGCGGAAAAGTGGAGGAAAAACTGAGGATTTGGTTGGGGCGAATGGTGACCTACATTGTGGCTGCCATACACTTTATTTTTCTTATTTTTTTGTTGTTTGCCGTTGGCAGCGTGATTATTGTTATTGTAGCCCATCATAGGCCAGCGACTGCGACTGCGACATCAGCAGCAGGAGCAGCATCACAGCAAACCTCATGATGAGCTAACGAGCAATTTAAGAATTTAATTTATGTACGTACATATAGCGACACAGATACATGTCAGGCCCGATCCCAGTTCGGGAAATGCTGCAACAGCAACAGCAAAAGCATCAAGAGCCTAATGACACAGCCACTTAAGCGGTCTGTACAGTGAAAAGCAAGAAAATAGCAGAGAAAAATAAATAAATAAAATAATTCTAGGTAATTTTATTCATTTTAAAAGGGCTTTTAGATATCCGATTTGATTTCTTTCTTTATCTTTCTTAAAACAACATATTTTCCTTTAACTAAACTCCTAATTAAACCTATTTTTCCCACCTCTTTTGTATCTGTGCGTTTGCGAGAGAGCGCGCCACATTGGCTGCGGTTCTTGCAGCAATGTTGCTGCTGCTGCTGCTGCTGCAACAGAGATGTCGCTTCGGCAACATGTAAAAGTAATTGCCAACCCGGATGCTGGGTTGCTGTGATGCTGGGATGCTGGCCATGGCTGGCTGTGCCACATGAAAGCCAGAAATTAGAAACGGATCTCAAATTAGAAATGCCTCAGACGCGAGGCGACGCAACTGCGACTCCGGTCGTTTTCGTTGTCGTTGTCGTGGCCTCCGTCTGCGTCTCCATCGTTGTCGTCACGATGTTTGGCACTTGTTCCCTGCCAGCAACTCATCCAGGCGTCCTCCTTCCCCTCCCCCTTCCCACAATGCATACATATACAAATGTGTGGGTGGGCCATGTTTTTATACATTCACACACTTGGCACGCTGCCCTATATACTCGCACCAGATCTCCATGAGCATCTGCAGGCGATGGGTGGAGAGGAACAGGATGCACCCTCAGGGAGCCATCCGTGGGCGTCAATTGCTGGCAACTCTGGCATTTTATGCATCCAAAAATTGGCAATAAACGCTGGCCAAAAACTTTGTCTGCACTGTTGCACTTTAAACAAAAATCGTTACACAAAATGTAAGCATAAGCATAGGAAATCTTTTCCACCTGCTTGTTAAATTTAGCTGCCAGGGCAAGTACTTTCCAGCGAAATTGCTGGCCAAATTTTAAAGACATCTCATTCCAAGGAGCATCTAAAGTCTAGGTGTCATCTGAAATTACTGCCCAGCGAGTTTCCAGTGAAATTTAATTTAAGGTGTCACAACCAGCGCAAGAGTTCTAAATTTAAGAGTTGAGCGAAATTTCACCAAGTGCACAGGGGAAAATGTTTGTATTTAATTTTAAGATCTGTTTTATATAATATGCTATACATAATCTAGTAATTCTTTAAAATAATACTAAATGAAAGCAGGACTAAAATTAAATCTGAAAAGATCGAACTACACAAAACACTTTTTAAATCAATTTAGAAAAGTATTTATAGAACCAGAAACCATATCTTGCAATATCCCTTAGATATTTGTAAGTAAAGTCTATGAATTCTTTTCCAATAAACCGTGTAAATTTTCCTCTCAGTGCATCCATCGCCGCAGTCAATGGACAGCGCCAACTTTGCCATATAATCTTTTACACTCGCATTAAAAGCTCACTTGGCTCACGCCAGAATGCGGGGGAGTGGAGCGTGTCAGCCAACTCCGACTCCGACTCCGACTTCGACTTGGACTTGGAGGCAACTCCTCCGACAACTCAACTGGCAGATAGCCGTTCTCCGTTCTCCATTCCGTTCCGGGGCGCTATCAAGTCGTGTGCTCGAGTTACGCCCACCAAAAGACAGAGGATAGAGAGGGGCCAGAGAGCGCCCAGAAGACAGAGGAAGGCCCAGCCTAGCTGTGGGCCAGCTCTTTAAGGTGGCTTCAAATTTAAAGACTCGAAGTCTCTTAGCTTTTTTGGGTCTCTCCCCGGCATCAGTCAAGCGTCAAAGCGTTTGCAGTTAACTGGAAAAACGTTGCCCAAGTTTAGAGACTCACTCGCTCTCCGTCTTCTGCAGTTAGTAGGTCAGAAGTTTCTGCGGCTCTGTGTGAAATCGTACTCCCCTATACCCACAAAGATACTTACACTTGGATACTCACACACTCAGATACTCAGATACGCAGATACTCAGATACTAGTACGAGTACGAGACTCGTACTCAGTAGAGTACCACTGGCACCTATATAGCCCGAGTGCCATACACCCAACGTGACTTTGTCTCTTTCGCTTGGATATTTTATTGCCGTCTGCGAGTCTCGCTGTTTGCTTTCATTTTTATATGGTTTTATACTATATACATATATATATATATAATGTACATATATATGTTATATGCGGCAAACAAACAGTCTCAACTGCGATTTTAATGCCGGGTGAATGTCATGTTCTGAGCCCGAGTCTCTATTGCCACTGGTTTTCATTTTATGTCTCTTTAACCCACACACACACTCTTTTTCTGTTCTTTTTTTGTATAAAAAGAAGCGTGTTTGGGCATTTATTTAGCCGCCTTTTCTGTGGCATTTTCAAAGCTGCGGCAGTGTCATGAAATTTAATAGAACACCGCAGCGATCTTCTTTATTAGAGAAAGAGAGGTAGAAATTGTTTATAAAAGTTTCCCACACAGAAAATAACATGAATCTATAAATGTGTGCCATTATTTTACACTTAGGGTTTTGTTAGGAGATTATATATTTCAGATATTTCAGCTATTTAGTATCTAACTTAAACTTAACTCAATTTTTCCTCTGTGCTGTTTGCCTTCAATCTTTTGAACTCAAAATCCCTCAACTTTAGCCTGAAGAACAAGCAATTCCCCCCCCAAAATGTCTGCCCAAATTAACACAGCTCGTACTTAGTTGAAGCCCCGAAACCCTTCTTTGCCAAAACAACAAAAGACCGCAAAACAATGAGGGAGCAAAAACCAAACAAAAAAAAAGCTGAAAAAAGTTACTATTACAAATCAGAACTGCGGCAAAGTTGAAAAGCGCGCTGTAATTATGCCCTCATTCGGGCTGGGAGCTGGGCGGTGGAAACTCTGTGATTGAAAGTTGAAAATGGGTTTTGTGGCCTAATCCGTGCTCCAGCGTTAGCCAGAAATTCGCTTTGTCAGTGACTGGGCCAGAAAATTTCGAGGCTGGAAAAGAGCCTTGGCTTTCCGGTAGTTTTCGATTTTTCCCCCGACCAGCAGGGGCTGTGTGTGCCAATGTGCCAATGTTAATATGCTTTTCCAGCTAATTATTTTCATTTGCTGCCGCCGTCCGCCGCCCGCCGTGATTGGCTCATTTTCCACATTTAATTACATAAGTCGAGGTGAAAAGAAAGGAAAACTGAAACAGAAACTGAAACTGTAACTGCAACTGAAACCGAGAGCGAGAGCGCGAAAGAAAAGCCTCAAATGAATTAAATAAATTATCAAATATTCATGTAAATTAAATTCAACACGAATTTCGCTTTCATTGTCTGCCATTCGCTGGCTCGATCGCATTTAATTAGTTTTCCACGGCGCTTTCATTTGATTTCTCACGAAGGAGCCGATGCTCGGGAAATTGCCTTATAAATAAAATTAAATTTCCATTAAACTTTGATTAGGTTTTCTTCTTCTTTTAAAGGCTGTCTCTGTGCGGGTGTAAAAAACATGAATATAAATGAATGTATTTCCTCGCCTTTGATAGTTGCCAGCGGAAGTTGATGCTGATAATAATAAAAAAATCCCTCTACTGGGCCTTATCGTAATGAAGCCGTCTTTGTCTCCCGGCCTCTGTGTCGCACTGCAAATTGCTTAATCAATTGGAAACTGTTGTTCACTCGCATGCAAATGTCAAACTGACAGCTGCCGGAAAGGAAAGCGGCGGCAGCGGGGAGCAAAGGAAACGGAAGTGCCGCCATTTAAATGGAAACTCTCTTTGCTGCAGAAATGAAAGTTCAGCGATAAGTAAGCGAAGGCGACGAGCAAATAAATACACTCGCCGCCCGCCTGGAACTGTGTCAATGTTGCTGGCAATTACCAATTGCAATTGCAATTAATAAATGAAAATTAAATGCAGCCGCCTGATTGAATAATTACTGCGCCAACTGAGTGACTGACTTAACTGAATACTGAACTGGCTCGCCGATGCACATGCTAGCCAGTAGCTTCTAAGCCTTCGCTAGACTTATAAAGCCCAGGCTGACCCTGAACTAGTTGCAACAGACCCCGCACACATATGGTGGTTATAGGGGGACACTGGGGGAAATTAAGCTATACAGCCTTAGTTAAAATATATTACAATATTTACTGATATATTTATATATCCAGATGCAAGTTTCTTTAACAAATTGAACTGCGTTTTTGTATTTATTAGATATATCAATTGTTTAGCATATTTTTCCTTACTTATTCTTAATGGAAATTTCTTACAAATTATGCTTAATTCTTATAATATATTTTAGAATATTTCTTAAAGACTTAAAATGCATAGAGATGTGCGACATTTTTTGTTGAACGCATTTATTTTATATATAAATTATTTGTAGCTATTTCCCTCATCTTATTCTTGTTTTAAATTGTAAATTCAAGTGTTATTCAGCATAAGCTGTTTTTAAATATATTAGAATATTTCCTGAAGCCTTCATTTAAATAGAACTGAGACAAATTTCTTGTTTGTAATTCACATATATATTTTTCATAGCTATTTCCCTCAACTTATTCTCCATTTAAATTCTTGAAAAATGCAGTTTTATATTCAGTGCAAGCTGTCTTAATTATTTTATATATGTTACAAATTTATTGATGCTTTTACTAACTTAGACCTGAGATACATTTCTTGTTTATCGCCTTCATACATCAGTTATTCTAAGAATTTCCCTTTTCTTTTTCTACATTTAAATTCTTTAAATTTTATTCATATTTAAATTCTAAAATACTCAAAGATTTCGTTCCGTGTTCTGTACTCCCCCTTAAATACTATTTATTCATCATTTAACAAGTGCGCAGTTGCAGTATTTGCTCGCATGCCAGTGCGATTTAGTACGATGAGTTTTAATGAGGCCCCTCGCACATGGCAGTGCAAATGCTAATGGCTTATAGACTGAGATTCTCCGATCTTGGACCGCCTCTAATTTGTAGCTAATCAATCATCCGCTGCTTAGCAGCACTCGATCGCGATGGGGGGCGGCTGTGCAGCTCTTCCAGCTGAGAAGATACATTGATGTAGTTGAACTTTTGTCACCGCATGGGGCCCTGATTCAAAAGTGCCGCACTATGGGAGAGTTCTGCGAGTTGAAGTTATATAAAGAACCAAGATCTGGGAAGGCATATCATTAGGAAGTTTCCAAATAGCAGCAGAGACGTGTTATTGTTCCGAGTTGGGATTTCTGCGCGCTCATTTCCGAGAGAGGATGATGATGAGCCGGCGATGAAAAGATCAAATTTATCATGACACGACGGCTGATGAAACATTCATGCCGCCGCATTATGGGTGTCAAAGACCCCGGGGTCTCGAAAAGTACAACCAGGTTTGGTGGCTTTCCCAGGGAAACGCTCTCCTCTCACTCTCTTTTCCTTTAAATGGCGCGCACATAAAACTGTAAAGCGAAATCCTTGGCCAGCGAGAACAGCATCAAATTATGAAACATAAATTTCCGGTTTGCCCCATGTTTACGGATGTATGTTTGTGCACGTAATTTTCCAACAATTTATCATCTTTTTGTGTGTGCGTGGAGCTGCTTCGATGACATAAGCAACAAAGCGCCAGACGCTTTTCCACCAACTCCAACTCCATCTCTGTCTCCGTCTCGGTGTCTACCTCGTTTCCCATAAATATTTCCTCCTCTAATTGTTTGGCAAGGGTTGCTCCTCCGTCTCTGTTCCTGGTCGTATCCTAATGAATTTACGCACACACACGTCCTTTTTGCCTTTGTCGCCTGTGCCAGCGTCTGCGGCGCATAAATTGTCCTTTCTACTCGGCACAAAATATTTTACGTCGTCTGCCAAGGATGCCCGCCGAAGGATGGCCGATCCCTTTTAGCTTCAGCTTGTTTCGTGTCGGCGGGCAGTGCGCAAATTTTTGGTCTTTTGCCTCATAAATCATCAAATTACAACAATTGCGCACTCGCTGCGCTTTTGTGTAGGGAAAACCAAGCGAAAGACGGAGGAGGTATCCTCGTGGCTGCTGCCTTTTGCCAATTTGCTGCGGACGAAAACATCTGTTGTCCTTTTGCCTGCCTTTCGTCCTGCCACCTGCTCGCGCTGCCTGGATTTCCCCCCCGTCTCCTTTTCTTCCCTCTTGCCATTTTCCAGCTGCCAAAAGAGCCTCGCTAAAAATCTGTTTGCCTTTTCTATTCTTTTCCAGATCCCCCTCGGAGAGGTCCGGCAAAGGATGCTGCGGCCAATGGTTCGCTGGACCACCGCTACGCGCCCTCATTGCCGTCGTGGCCCTGGGGGGCGTGGCCTGCGCCCTCGGCGGAGCGGCCTTGGGCGCCACGGGACTGGCCGGACCGCCCAACTCCCACCTTACGGCCGCCCTGCTAATGATTGGTGAGTGCGACTTTTATGGCTATCTATAAATTTGTTCTAAAATATATTTATAGGGCTTTGGAAAGTTTTTTAGAAGAATCTAAAGTATAGCTGCATAAAAACTGAAATTTATGGTTGCATTGGTGTTCCAATTTTTACATCATTCTAGGAATTTATCAGTCATGAATTTATGTGGGTTTTTTTAGGGAAATTCTATTTTATGTAGATTGGAAATATGTAACTTAGCAACAAATAGTAGAAGGACTTTAAATATAAGATTTATTTGAATGGTTATTAAGAGGATGCTTTAAAAATAAATAAAGACTTGAAAACTATACATCAATTTGTAGCATTTTTTACATATATAGCTTGGTGGCTTAATTTTGGTTACCTTTTTAAGAGTTTCTAAAACTCTAGTGATTTCCGTACAAGGTTTATATGAATAAGTGCCCTTTTTCAGCTGAGAAAACTAAGCCAACGCCTTTAATATCAAACAAGTATATAAACTATGATCAAACTATCATTCCCTAAAGACCATATACTTTAAAATTTTTAAAGTTATAGCTAAAGTTCAGTTCTAACAAAGTAAAGTGGGAACATTGTCACTTATCTTAACAAACACATTTATTTCACAACTTCAAATTCAGTGCCCATAAAATGTATTCCTTTTAATGGCAACTCTATTTTGTAACGATTATAAATAGAGGGTTCCATCCCCCTATAAATTGTTTAGGGGGTCTCGGTTCCCTCCATAAAATGTATTCCCTTTCAAGGCTGATTTAATGTTTTAAGCTGATTTTCTACATTTAAAGGCAAATGGCTGGGTCATTTCGGTATTTGTCGGGTGCAAAGCAAACTGGGCATGATTACGCAATCTGGCAAATATATATCGAGAGCGGGGGAAAATGGCATTAAAGTCGGCGACGAGCGCCTTTTGATGTTCGCCATTCGCTGATGTTTACACAAGTCATGGGAGGCGGTGGAAATTCCCCCCTCAAAGCCGGTGAAAAGGCCGCTGCTCCGTGTGTTTGTTCACAATTGTTACAATTATAAATGCCATTCGCTGTTGGGTTTTTCTTTTGAAAAATAAAGGAGGAGGTGGCAGAGGAGGCGGAGGAGGTGCCTCAGTGTCTGGTGTCTGTGTACCTGGACTGGCTTTGTGCGAGCACAAGAGACTGCCACTATACATCTGGTGACCCAGTTCGGAGAACAAACAAATTTGCAGCCAGACAAGTCAAACTGTCAATATTAACAGAGCATTTAGTTCCGTTTGCGATTTCTTTGGCCAAGCCAATGCTCTATTTGGCCAGCTCAACAGGTGATGATGGTGCGGAAGGTGGCCATTTCAGGAGTTCCCTTGAATTAAATGCACTTTGCTTTTTAGGGGGTAACTTTTTAAGGGGTTTTAAACCCCTCCCCCCCTTCGATTCGATTCGATTCTGGCAACTTTTTTTGGGGCCACTCATGAATCATTCATTACGTAACCGCAGAAAGCGGGGCCAAGTGCAGAGTCTACTTTACGAGGTTTCTCGTATGCGACGTCTAATCAATTGCCGGCGCGTTTAGTTTAGCGCTCGCGAAGCGTGACATTGCGCCATTTTCGGCGGCAATTACCCAAAAGTTTTCAGTTTCCAGTTTCCAGTATACACACAGTGTGTGTGTGTTGTGTGTGTGCGGCAGCATTTTACATAATTTAATGGCAATCAAGGCAGCCAGTCAGCAAATCTCTAACTATGCTCAGGCCATAATGGAGTCGTAGTCGAAGTAGCCGGGAGCAGGGAGAGTAGTCCCCTCATCATCATCGTCATCGTCATCATCATTTTCATCGTGATGATGACAATGGGCGAGGTCTTTGGCTTTTGCGGCAAGATGTCACAATGTTCATGACAATTTTCGCTAATAAAATCGTAGGCCAAGCCAACAAATTTGCCATGATGACATGCTCCAGTGAGTGCCAGGAGTAAAAGTGAAAGTTGGAGTGGCATGATTAGAGTCAAGATGGAGTTTTGAGTGGAATTAACTCTAGGAGAACGGGGAATGAGAAAGGGAAGATTTTGAGTTAAAGGTAACAAATTTTAAAGTATAAAGAAAACATTTTTTAAAAGCGCAGGTCTAAATATCATAAAGTAGTATAAAAATAGTTCAAGCTTACTTTCCTCTATTAAAACTTTATTTTTAATCATAAGCTTACCAGGCAGTGAAGCAATATCAGAAAGAAAATTCTTTTTAATACAATTTTTCGAAATTTTTTAAGGGTTTATATGTTACACTTTTAAAACTTTTAAAATTTTTATTATATGCTGATTTATTAATCACATAAAAAATAATATGGCAAACTTTTAGAACAGATTTTCTTGCTTTTTAATATATCAAGGTATAAGTTTTCAAACTTTGATTTGTCAACAAAACTTGTCATAAAAAAATATCTATTTCAAGAATAAATATTTTTCATGTTGATAAATCATAAATGATTGAAAAATAGATCAAAGAAATTTAACCTACTTTAGATTTTAGCTCATATTTCATATTTCTGAATTTAGATTTTTCCAAGTAATTGTAATATAAAATAGATTTAGAATTTGGCAAGTCTATACAACTTCCCTTCTCGTTACCAAGTTAGCTCTTTTTAATCCTTCGATTAAACCAAAAAACGATTGCATAAATCTGGTTTAAAGCTTCAACTTTAAACTTATAGCGAATATTGCGGCCCCAACTATGTTCAACTTTCATAAAATGAAAGCCCATAAATATCGATTGTTTCTTTAAAGTCGCAGAGCATAGCTGTGGTCTTACCACTTAAGCCTAGAGCCGCAGTTCGCGTTGGATTTGGTGGTTTAAGCGAGTCCGTAATTGCGGCCACGCCCCCCTTTGTGAGTGGGGGGGCTAATTAAATCGGCCGCTAAATGGAAATTGTCGGGGCACTTGGCGGAGGCGTTACCCGAACTCTAGCTCTCTGAAATTAACCCAAGCCCAACTCTCTTTCGATTTTTCCAGGAGTCGGCGTTGTGCTGGTGACGGTGAGCGGCGCCGCCTGGCGGATGACGGCGCCGGGCGGCCAAAGCTGCCTGGGCATTGGACTGGGCACCAGCGTGGACCTGGGGCGATGCGGCCGGAGGCCGTGTAGCCGCGGAGGCGGAGCACCCCACGGCCTGCTCTATCCGGAGTTTCAGCATCGACCGCCGCCGCCCTCGTACCAGGCCAGCATGCAGGAGTACCGGTTGAGGTAAGTTCAGGAGAGGAGTATGGGAGTTAGGGAGTCCTGGAGTATGGAGTATGTCCTGCATTAGCAGGCGTGCGAGTGCCGGCGAACTGCTGGTGCATAAATTACACGCAAGGACAGCAGTTGGTGGCGGTCCTGCGGCTTTCGCCCGCCACTCGCATGTCCTGACGCAATTAATTGCATTATGCATAATTATCCAGCGGCCAGAGCGTTTTGTAGCTACACTGAGAAAAAGGGGAAAGCTTAAAAAAATTTTAAATACTGGAATACTTAAAATAAATATTCAATTTGCTTAAAATAAATTTCTTTAATACAATTATTTTGTTTAAAGTTGAGATAAACTCTACAAGATTTTTTAAAATTCTCTTTGAAGAACTTTCCTCTTTTTTCTTAGTGCATCTATTGCCCGCGTGTCCTTCTCCCTTTCATTTGCCTCACTCGCTTTTCTGGCCGCCTTTTTCCTGTCGTGAACCAGGCACATCTACAACTACTCAACCGAATCCTTTTCCGCTTTTCTCTCTCTCTCCCGCAGACTTTTGCTGTTGGACCGCGATCGCCAGAATGGCGTGGTGCGTGGAAATTCGCCGCCGCCCACTTATCGATCTCATGCGGGCAGCCTGCTGAGGTAAGTACTTCCGTTTCCGGTACAGTCCTTGTACGCTAACCACTCCTGCCCCCGTTCACTCCCCTCGCCCCCCCAACCGTGAGTTATTTGCAAAGTTTGGCGCCTGCCAAACCGCAAAATGTTTTCCAGACCGAAGGAAATCGGTGGGCGGGATATGTGAGAGATGCGAGATCTGGGTAGAGCTGGGAGCTGGGAACTGGAATCCTTGTGGGGTGAGTCTTTGGTTTGGCTTTGTGCGGTTTTCCGAGGGTGTCAACATTGACACATCGCTTTTGGTAAGGGGGAAGACCGAAAAGTTTTCCGTTTTTCGGGGAGCATTTTCGATTTCTCCCCCTACCGTCGAAATCCTGGCCCAGGATGACTTGAAAGCCTCGCACAGATTGTCAGCAAACACACTCGGCAATTGATTCGGCAACTAATTGAAGAGATAAGGCAATCCTCCCCCGAATATATATGAGCAATCCGATTGCCCTTGCCCTGGGATCCTTAGACCCTTGGAAATAAAATATCGTGAGTCACACAAAGGCAATTTAAATGACAAGGACATTCGAGCAGTCTGAATGTGGTGGTGGAATAATTATCGCCCCGGAACGCATAATGTTCGGCTAATGAGAAAAGTTCAGTTTTATTGCCTACAAATTACGAATTCAAATAATAATGATTTCAGACCATTCAAAGCGTAGCGTAACGTAACGCTACGTATTTATGACAAATTAATTTACACACACACTCGCACACCACGCTTTGGAATATTTATAATGTGGGCAAGGCAAAGCAGATTTCCGAGCGGAAACGGAAGGAGGGAGCAGCCACGGGAAGTATGTCAAAAAGCAAAACTTATGCAAAGTGTGCGGCAAGAAATCACAGCATACTTTTAGCAGGGCCAAAGAATTCTGTGGAAATTTTGCAAAATATTTACACACACGCGCGCACATCTGAAGGACCTGCCAAGCCGCATAACAAGCAGAGATGCTGCAGGACAGGACATAACAGGCTAGGGAAAATGACACACACAGAGAGAGAGAGAGAGCTGGGGAGCTGGGAAAATGTCCTGGGACACCAGCTCCCTCTAGCTAGCTGCTGGCCAAGTCAATTAAACAAACAAAGAGCCGGCCAAAGTGCTGCGAAAATTGCCTGTTATGCACAGCACATCGCATCGCATCAAGGACAATGGAGGCCAACATATAGATAGGCCCGATTCCTGCACGACGACGATGACGATGACTTACTTTCCTGTCCGGTTTCCTTTGCTCGAGCCATCTTTGTCGAAACAATTAAATGCAATTTTACATACTCCAAATTGCTTCATACAATTTGTGTCCTGGAGTCCTGTGAAGAAATCACCCAGCTACACCCTGTTTTTGCTCCTTGGAAAAGCCCAGAGGGCGGCGGCGGTGGAGGTGGCGTCTGCCATTATGTGCAGATGAGCGTTTGAGTGTTGACTTTTGTGCTCTGCCGACTGAAGTGTGAATTGTCTGTGATTTGGGTTTAGTGTTCACCTCCACCTCCTCCGTTTGAAAGTCTCTCTGAGCCCCTTTGAAATCCCTCTTCCTGCCTCCACCCCCGCTTCGGTCGTGCTCATGGCAACAATTGCCACAGCGGCCTTTTGTTATTTAAATTGACAAAGATGAGAATATAGGGAATCCGCACACGCAGATATATATGAAGATATATATGTAGATATATGTGTAGATATATGTGGGAGAAAAGGGAAAGGTTCGTCATATATCCCATACATGACGGCAAACACTTTGGGGCACTGCAAAAATAAACTGAATAATACAATTAATAAAATGACCCAAGGCTTAGAGGAATTAAAGTTATTAAATGTATAGAAATATTTGTGTAGATATTTATCAATTTATTTAAAATTTAGAATAAAATTTTGTATGTCATTTTGGAAGAAAAACAGACAGGTAGTGGATTTAGTTTATTTAATAATTTCCACTCAATTAAACATTTGCGGCTTACATTAAATATATATGCAGAATTTAACATTCAAATTTGTTATTTAACTGGAATATATAGACATTTTTTTGTCAGTTCAGCATTAGATAGACATAGCTCTAAGCAAAGACCCCGAGCTAGAGACAGTTCCTGTCTCCTCGATGCAAATTTGTGCATTTGGTTAACATATTTGCCAGCTCCTTAAGTCCCTCTCCCCCAAAAAGGGCAAACGAAACCGGATTGACTTTGGCTCATGTGTAAATAATTCATGCCTTTTGATTCACTTACTTGCAGGGCTCCACTGACCACCCTGCGCTCGGGAATTGGAGGAGGCGGAACTGGCGGCGCTGGAGGCACCATCAGCAGCAGCATGGGTGGGTCGGAGTACAGCCTGCCGCCCAGCTACCGTTCCCGGAATGCCACGCCTGCGAGTCTGGTTTGCGGCGAGCGGAATATAGAGACAGCACCATCCGGACGACTGCTGGCCAATGAGGATGTCCACCTGCCAGAGCCATCGGTGGTGGAGCAATTGCCGGACTACACGGCGCTGCAGTCGAACACATTGCTCACCTCGGCCATTGTGGAGATAGAGTCATCCAACAGGGTGGCGGAGAGAGAACGCGAATCCCAGCCAGCAGCAGCAACGACGGCGAAGAGCAAGAGCAAGGATCTGGTGACCATTGTGACCATTTCACAGAGTCCCGGAGGAAGCCACAGCCACAGCCAAACAACGCAGACTCCAAATGCGGCTGGCCAGGCCAGCGGACTCGATCAGATCGATATATTGGCGCATCTGTAGCGATCTGTAGCATCGTTCTCAGACGACACTCGTTAACCCAAAGGTATTTATTTGTACGGAACTCAAGCTGCTCCCAAGCGGCTCCTAATGAATGTAATGTAACCCCTGCATACATATACATACATACTTGTAACCTAAGCTGTAAGATGTTTGTTGTACTTGAATGTGTTGAATTTATTTTTGTAAGCATTAAGCGGATGCGCAGCGTAGTTATTACGAATTCTAGATACATGCAATTATACCTAAACATACGCCTCTCTCTACCCATTGAAGTATTAAAGTACCCAAAAAAATGTTTAAAAAAAAATTAAGAAGGAACCACTATCGAATTGTAAATACAAAATTTCGAATACGAATGCATTTCTAGCAACTAAAAAAGAAAGAAATAAACCCAGAACGAGAGCAGAACTAAGTATATAGTGTATGTAGAGATGCGTATCCGCGGGATACGCATTCTTCGCAACGGAACGCTACGGTGACAAATTTGGCGCGCAATTTCGGAAACCACGAATATCCAACTGAATACTGAACTTCGATGTCGATTTCGATTTCTGAATGCGTTTCGCACAAACAAAATAGGTAGACCTACCCCTAATGATATGTAAGTTACGACTAATTGTGCTCGTGTGTGTCCTGCACACTCACTCACTCACACACACGCAAACAGACTCACACACACACGCGAGAACTAACTTAAAAGTCCTTTCCTGTAATGTGCAAGGCGACGTAAACTAAACACAAGAATAAAAAACCCAACAAATCGTTGAAAAATGCCACAAAAACCCCAAATTGTTTTTCTTTCGCCTCTGGAAAAGGGGGGCGGACCTGGCAGCAGCCATGTCCTGATCCTGCTTAATCTAGCGTAAATTTTGCTGCCATCGTCAGAGGCCTGTGAAGTTTTGTTTTCGTAGGCGGGTGCCCACCCAGCGATTAACACCGCACGGAAAAATGCGAAACAAACTCGGCTCACACCTCGGAGCAGGCTCAAACTCAAAACAAAAAAAAAACAAATGAAACCAACAAAAATTGGTTAAGCATGAAATTGCCACCGAGGTAAGTATGTGTGCGTGCAAGGGCGAAACTGTTGCATACTTTCAGGGAGCCGGTGGAATTCGTATGCCCAGCAAACCGGAAGTTGCCAACGATTATGACATTTCTATATTACATTTCCCCCCATTTCCGCCGCATGTGGAATGAAAATTAAGTACGAATATAAGGAAAGACTTTCAGTTAAACGCGTTAAAGATTTCGAAATTTATTCACTTTGCTGATGATCATTTACAATTTACACTCGTTTACAATCAGATTATGGATAATTTACAACATAAAATTTAGAAATAATAATAGTATTTAAGCAACCGTTGGGTTTTTCCTCGTGCTCGAGGCTCAGGTAATTAACTCTGGCCACAGTACATACAATATTTAGGCGTGGGATCGATATTGTTCGGCGGTTATGATGCTTCAAATAAATAATATAATATGTGTGTACGTGTGTGTATATGATGTAATTTGCTAGCTAATTCGATTTCGTGTCGTTGTTGCAGTTTTACAATTTTTGATTGAGACTGATTCGTTGATTATTTAAAATTAGGATAACATATTTGTGGGCACAAGTCAAAAAACAAATAGAAATAATAATAATTACGCATTATTCACTCTGACAATTGCAATTATAAGCTCTTAAGATGCGATGCATCCTTAGATTGTGATAGATAGTTGATGGTTAAGTGTGCGTGATCCCTGAAGTCGAACAAAATCAGCTGGCTGGCGACTTAGCGTGCATGATTCTTGCAGAAGGGACGTCCGCCCTTGTTGTAGAAGCTCTGGCCCTCCAGGTTCTGTTTGCAGAACTAAAAAACAATACAAATAACATTAGAAGAAGCTCGTAAATTGTTTTTAGATTCAAGATTACTTACCGTGCAGTTGAAGCATTGGCTATGATAGTTGTGGTTGAGGGCCTCCACCCATCGATCGCCAGCTTCCACGGGGAAGCCGCAGGCGAAGCACTTGGTGGTGAACAGCTCGTTCCAGTCGGCCTCGCAGTAGGCATTGCCATCCTCTAGGAAGAAGGGCGTGTTGCCAAAGATCTTGCCGCACTGGCCGCAGGTGAAGCACTCCGGATGGAAGTGCTTGCCAATGGCATTCAGGCAATCACCCTGCGAGGTAAAGATTTATTAATATAAGTTTTAAAAACTCTTTGAAACCAAGAATCACCTTGATCTTTCCAGCGCACTTGCTGCAGGTGGGCGCCAGGTACTTCTCAAAGCAGTACTCGCAGTACAGGTCACCCTTCTCCTCAACGAAGCCAATATCCTGCAGCGGACGACGGCAGTTGCCGTTCACGCAGATAAAGTGATCGGGACACCAGATCTTGCCCAGCGCCGTGATGAAGGGTCCTCTGTAAAAATCAAATAAATTATAATTAGTATCGAAATAACATCAATTAACAGAAAAACTCAACAAAGAAACAAAGGCAAGCTGGCTTGTACTTACGAGGTAATCTCCTTATTGCACTGACAGCACACCGGCTTCTTACCCTCCTTGAGCAACTGACTTACAGCCCTTTCGTTCTCCTCCGACATGGTGGTCTGATCCTCGCTGTTCGGGCCCAAGGCCTTGACAGAAACACAATATGTTGGAGAACTATTATCTTTGCCATTCTGGCTGGCACTTTGATTGCTGGCAGTGGGTGCAGCAGGCTGCTTGGGCTCTATGTAGGATCTACGGTCAGCCGCATGATGGCTAGCCCCAGTGCGTCTTAAATTATTCCTGAAGGCCACCGGCTCGGGGGCATCTATGGCCTTGCCGCCGTCACAGAGATCGAGTATCTTGCCCATGGGATGCTGCTGGGCAGGCAGTTCCATTTGGAGAGTCTGTTCCACTCGTGGAACTTGGGCTTGAGCCTTCTGATGGCCCAGTTCGGTGGGTAGATCCTTTTGCGGATGCAAAGCTACCACAGGCTGCAGGGTCACTGGCTGGGTGGGATCTAGGTTCTTGAAGTCATCAAGATCAAGACGCTTGCGCACAATCATGGGGCTCTTGGATAGATTGGAACTGCTGTTGCTGCGCAGGCTCTGAGCGCTTCCCGCATGGGAAAGAGGTGCACTTGGACCTCCATTGTTGGCCAAGCGCGCCTCCAACATATTGTTGATGATCTTGCCGGCTTCGTGCATAAAGGCATTGGTTTTGTCGCCCATATTGATCCTGCCCACGGATTCGGCCAGCATGGAAGTGGCATCTGGCTCTTGTGAGTGCTCCAAGTCAGTTGCTTGAGGCTGGGGTCTTGGCAAGGTGGCATAACTTTGCGGATTAACATGCGGATTAGTGGCCTTGACAGCGGCGGGAGCTCCTGTGGGAACTGCAAACAAAACAGGCGGCATTGGGTTAGGTTTAAGTCATGCGAATTAGTGAGGATGTGAAAGGGATCAGGCTCTTCAGTAGGGAGCTGATCCCAAAAATAACACTTAACGGTAATTAATATAAAATTTACAACATGAAATGCTTTGGTTAATTGTTAAATATAAAAATAATAAACTTATTTCTTAGATATCTCAAAAAATCCTTCATAACCCTCTTTAAGATTATATTTCAGCAGGATTAAGCAACAAATAAAACACAGAAAAATCAGAAAACATCAAACTTGGAACACAACAAACTCGGGGATGCTCTGTTCACCTGATCTGCACGTTGCAGCTGTTGCACAGTGGGATGCGCACACCGGGTCCGGCCGCCTTGTTCAGGATACCCCTGCCGCGCTTGGGCGCCGAGGTGGCTCCAAATACACCGCCGCTCTTGCCACCGGCACCTGCAGAATCATCCACATTAGAGTTCAAGTTCAGATCGCTTAGATTTGGCGGAAAAGCAACGGGCGCAGCAGCGGGCGGAGCAGCAGCTTTCACGGCATTGGCTATCACCGATTTCGGAGCAATTGGCGCTTTGTATGGTGCCTGGGCTCTGGCCGGAGCTGGAGCTGCAGCTGGAGCGGGCGCAGGTGCAGGAGCTGATCCTGGACCTGTGATGGAAGCGATGGATGGCCGGGAGGCCAGATTAGCCTGAGTGCTGCTGCCATTGGCGCTCCTGAAGGCCGATGTGGCCTTGTTATTAGTGGTGGTAGTAATAGCAGAAGCTTGGGTTAGACTTTGCGACGATCTCGCGACGGATGCTGATGCTGATGATGCAGCTGAAGCAGATGCTGATGAGGATGAGAGCGATGAGGAGGTGGCTTTCGTGCTGCTTGCGTACGAGCTCTGCTGCACCGAAGAAGTGGTGGCCTGGTAGCCGGTGAAGGCGGATTTCTGTTGCTGTTGCTGCTGTTGTTGCTGTTGCTGGAGAATGAAGCCAGGTGGTGGTGCCACTAGCTTGCTGGTGGCTGCTGGTACAGCTCCGTAGCCGGGTACTGTGGACTCCACGGGCGCTGGCTTCAGCGGGAACTTGGAGTCAAAGGTGGGCGATCTCAGATTGGGGAAGCAGCCTTTCCCTAGTGTGCTGGCCCGGGCACTTATGGCCTGCGACTGGCTGGTCAGGCTAGTGAGTTCCTGGTCTAGGCCCGAGAGACGCCTTGCCTGATTGGCCACGAATCCTGTCTTGCCGTAGGACGAGCGGCGCTCCGTGTCCGACTGGCTCTGGGACTGGGATTGAGCCTGGGCCTGACAAACTGACTGAGTGCCAGTGCGAATCTCTATGGTCTTGGCACTCTGCGTGCGCTCAAACTCCTCGGTCACCTTGCGGCGCCTCTCGATCTGCGTGTTGCCCACCTGGCTGCGCGTCTGGCTCTGCATTTGCGACTGCGATTGCTGCTGCAGTTGGGAGGACTGCTCCCGCTGCTGGACACTCATATTGCCGATCCTTTGCTCCGTGATCCTCTCCGGCTGCTGGCTAAAGCTCTGGCTGGCCGACTGTGAGCTCTGCTCGGAGTGTGCCAAGAGCTGGCCCTGGTAGCTCTGTCCCGTGGTTATCGATCCTGTTTGCAGACGCGGAGCGCCCGACACGGACAGCAGATTCGATGGAGCCGGCTCTGGTTCCTTCATCCTTGGTGCACGGATGGCAGAGAGTGGATTTGGTGGCGGTCCCGGAGCCGGGGAACGGGCTCTGTCCATGAAGGGCGAGGCCGCCCGCTGGTCGTAATCCCTGGCATGGGTGGCCGGGCACTCGTCGAAGCAGAGCTTCTCCTCCGTCTGGTAGAAGGGCACAATGGGCGCCGGCTTGTTGGTCAGCGAGGGCGTGTACGGCCTGGTGGGCGTCTGGGCCTGGTCCGGGCGCACGAACTCGTCTAACGGTTGGAAAGCCATGGTTACTGGACCCGAACGATCCTCGACAATAATGGGCACCGACAGCTGCGGTCGGGCAGGAGCTGGGGCCGTAATGACCGCCTTGGCCGGCGCAGCTGTCGGCGCTGCAGCCTGGTGGGCTATGGCAATGGGTCTATGTACAGTGGAGGAGTCGCTGGTCACGGGCGCCTTCGGAGCGTCCACGAAGGCCAGCGGCACGTTCTCGCGCAGCTCCTGCGGCTCCGGGGTGCGTATGGGACTCTGGGTGGGCAGCACCGTCCAGTTGCGCTGATACTTGGGGATGCTGTCCGCCTTGTGGAGGCCGGACTGTACGGCTTTGCCATGTTTGGTCAGGTGGCTCAGCGGGGAGGGCGGCGGGAACAGGACCTCCGAGTGCTCGAGCTCCTCGACGGTCTCCTCGATCAGCTCGTGGGCATCGAACTTGCTGCTCTGCTGGCTACTATATACAGCAATAGCTGGTGTGCGAATGGGGGCTGGTGCGGGAGCTGGAGCTGGAGCTGGAGCTGGGGCTTGAGCTGGGGCTTGAGCAGGTGCAAAAGCGGTCGAGGTGGCTGGTGGGACTGTGGAAGAGGAGTTAGAGCAAGCAGTCGCTTTGGAGCTGTAGGAGGAGGTTGCGGTAGCGGAACTCTGAGACTGGGCGCTGGCCTGAAGGGCTTGGGTCTGGGCGAGCTGAGAGTGTTGTTGTTGTTGTTGTTGTTGGGTAACCTGTTGTTGTTGTTGTTGGGTTCTTTGGGTGACTTGGGAGTGTTGCTGTTGTTGCTGTTGGGATCTCTGGTTAACTTGGGACTGTTGTTGCTGCTGCTGCTGCTGGGTCAGGAGATGCTGCTCCTGCTGCTGCGATTTCTGACCGATCTGCTGCATCTGCTGCTGCAGCTCCTGGCTCTGGACGCACTGCTGCAGCTGGAGCAGCTTGGACTGCTGCAGCTGCTGCTGGCTGAGCAGGCTCTGCTGCTGGTTGGAGAGCTCGCGCTGCAGCTGGGTTAGCTGCTGGCCCTGCAGCCCCGACAGCTCCTCCTCCTTCATGTGGAAGTACTCCAAGCGCTTCTGGTTACGCTGCTGCGCCTTGCAGTACTTCTGGTACTCCAGATCCGTGTCCGCCTCCGCCAGGGAGGATATGATCGAGGCCCGGGGAGTGGCCGTGACACTGGCCGCATTGGACACCGTGTTCGAGTTGGAATTGGAGGACAGAGGCTCGCGGGACGGCTGGAATGCTTGCATGGCCGCGAAGGCAGACGACTTGCGGGGCTGATCCTTCTGCGTGACATAGTACTCCACAGACTGAGGCGGCTCCGGCCGGATGCCCAGCTCCTCCTCGTGATCTAGAACCTGAAATTCACGCTTCTTCAGTTCCTGCTGCTTCTGCTCCTCGTCCACGCGATGCATGGCATTCTCGGGATTAAGGGGAGTGTAACCGCGCTCCGGGGCGGTGCACAGGGCATCGCCCATGGTCAGGTGCTCCTTGGGGGTGGGCAGGTCGATCAGGTGGATGGGAACGTCCCTGTCGAAGTGACCCTCGAACGGGCGGTCGGGAGCGGTGGTCAGGGCACTGACGAAGGGCGACTTGGGTCGGTAGTCTTCCCGGAGATAGGGCTTCATGTCCATGGGCGGTGGCATGTAGGGCACGGTCTCCTCCGGGAGTGGGATGCCCTGATCGGCGGGCGGAGCGAACTTGAGCTCAAACTCCGGGGCGGTGATCATGGCTTGGGTGAGACGGGATCCGCGGGGAGGGGACTCTCTCAGAGGAGCCGGCGGCGGCGGCTCAACGGGAGCAGGTTCCGGTGGAGGAGGGGGCTGTTGCTGTGCAGGAACAGGTGCCGGCACCTCTTGGGCACGAGCAGCTTCGGCGGCCTCCGCCTCCGCTTCGAAGTCATCGCCACAGGGCCTGGGAAAGGGACACTCGACCAGGTGGAAGGGAACCTCCGGCGCTGTGGTCAGCACACGAATCATGGGATTGATCCACTCTTTGGGACTCGGATTGGGGATCCTGGTCGGCGGTATCTGCCGTACGGGGGCAATCTCAAACTTGATCTCCGGCGTGGGCTGGAACATGCGCTCGCTCTCCAGGATCTGGGCGCGATGCTCGATCACCAGACCCTCGCGATCTTCGACGGATTCAATGGCCTCGGGTATGGTCTCCAGTTCGCCGGGCAACTCCTTGATCTCGGGCTCATCGTTGAAGACAACGCGACGGCTCGTTGGGGCAGCGGAAGGAGCGGGAGTCTGGACGGGCGTGGTCACGGGGCTGGGTGTCACTTCCCTTACCATATCGATTAGCTTGTAGGTGCTCAGCGGCACTGCCAGGGAATCCACACACTCCTGGGCACTGCGCCTGCCGGAGGCATACTCCTGCATAGAATCTTGGGTGCTGTTATAGTCCACTTGGTAGTCGAACTCCGAGCCGGACTGCTCTTGCATTTGATAGGCCTGAATCTGGGCGGCATACATCCGCTGGTACTCCTCTGATGTGGTGGTCGTTGTGGTCGATGTGGAGGTATAGCTCTCCGAGCTCGACTCCTGTTCCGCCAGCTGGCGGGCATTGGCGATGGTTAGTTGTGGAGCCGAGTAACTCTGCCATTGTGGAGCGCCTCCTCCTGAGGCAGGTGCTCCTGCTGCTGCCGCTTGAGGCTGCGGATCGAGTTGTCTTCCGTTTGCCCCTCCAGGTGGCAGTGGAGGCACTTGTTGCACTGGGTTAGTCACCACGACATGCTGCGTCTCCGGTGGAGGGATATACAGCGGTGCTGCAGTGGGCGCCTGGTGGCTATCATCCTGCGGTGGAGGCCACACGAAGCTAGAGTTACGATGCGATTGCCTGCTGGCGGCCATGGCCACCTCAACGTCCACCTCGTAGCAGTCCTCCTCTTCGTACTCAGGCTGCAGTTCCTCTGCAGCTTCTTTTTTACATCAAGAGAGTTCAGGGGTCACACAGCAGGGTCAGGTGTAAGGAGTGTGCGTGTGTGTGTTTGGTGTTTTTTGGGCAAAGGGTTAGTTTTTCGATCGGGGCAAATATAAGAGCAGAAAGAAACAAAAGACAAGCGCTTGTTAGTCCTTGGCACTGAGAAAGCAGCAGAGCGTTGGTGGATCAGTAAATCAGTGGATCAGTGGTTCAGTGGATCAGTGGCTTGGCAACGGCGACACAGAAGCAGCGGCTAAGTAGGCTTATTTTTACAGACTAGAAAGGCAACTTGTTCTAAAAAACTACTAGGCAAGAGAGGCGGCAAAAAACGAGAGCAACTCCTTTCTGTTTGTGTTCAGTAGGTGGTGGTGTTGGTGGTGGGTTTTAGGCAACTTAAAAACTAAAACTAGCTCAAGGTACCACCCTCTGCCTCTTGTGTAAGTAATGGTCCGAGGGTGCTTGGAGCAGTTCGAGTGGTCAGAAGGCATAAGCTGGTTAAGCAACTCAATCGAGGCAAGGCAATGACTGGTTTGGAAAAGTTTTACCCCCCATTTCAGGACTCCCAAACAGAAACCCCTCTCCAAGACCCCCTCACAATTTGTTGACAGACAAAAACAAACAGCTGTATATCGCTGGCCCGTATATAAAAGAGGGAAAATATTAAATGCGATACAACAATAGTCGCTGGAGGACGCGGGAAGGAGGAAACGTTTTATGCCCCTTGCCGAGGCAAATAAATTTTTTATTTCTTATTTTCAGAGCCATTTTCATGGCGAGCAACAATAAACACACGCGCACGTACAGGGGCAGGACAGCTCCTCCTCCGCTAGGCACGCATATTTACTTCCATTTTTTATGGGAACACGTCTGCCTCGCAAAAGGAGAGAGGAGCAGGCCAGCAGGGCAGCAGGACCCCCCCTTGGCTGTGCGCAAAATGGCGTCGACAGGTAGTCATTGGATTTTATTATGCATAATTCGGTATTGGCTGTAATTTTGCAGAAATTGAAAATGGCAGAAACACACGACCAGAGAGCGGGGCACCAAAGGGACTCTGCTTCTGTGGCAGAAACAAACGAAACGAAACGAAACGAAAACGCAACGAAATTATTGCCGCAAATATTTTGTCATATCAAAAATGTTGTTGGCAGCAGCCACAGAAACTTTTCTCTTTCGGCCATAATAAGAGGCCGTGGGGGCCAACAAAAGTTCTGCTTTATGTTTATTATTTCTCTAGCTGTTTATTCTGTATTTGTTTGTACTTTTTGTATTTTCTGTACATTTCCCATCTATTGAGCTTAGACAAAAGGCATGCAAAGTTGTGCAAAGAAATTCTTAGAATAGCCGGGGACACAGAGTTCGATTAGTAGCACTTAGAAAGATATAGACACAGAAGGAGAGGTAAAGAGTGTCTTTTCAGAGCGCTTTAAGCGGAATGCGGTTAGGCACGAAGCATATATATTATCTAGGAATGATCCTTTTAAACATTATTTTCTGTAAGACACAGTTGATGCAATTTATTTTGCTTAAAATTCATAGGTTTCCACATTCAATTTTGATATTTTATATAACATTTGCTGTAAATATTTATTGTATTTCTTTTCCAGAACTTCGCCAAACTGTGCACGCCTTTTATATCTGCTGTGTGTGTGTGGTTTTGGTGTGTGTTTTAAGGGGCAATTGGCTTGGGGCTTTCTAATACGTGTATTGGTAACCGTAACCTAAAAGAAGCAGAAACCAAAACAAAGGTTATTCGTGGGATTATGGCAAAATGAGAGCCTTGCCTTGCCTAGGACAATAGTGCTGCCGCCCCAATAAATCTCCGCCTGACGAAATGCCAGCCACGTGATGTATGGCCACCCGGCACGCTTCAATATGTGGGGAAAACAGGAGTAGGGGAAAAATACCGAGGCGGATGCTTGTTCTTGGTCGGATAATAATAGCTGGTAATTTATCTGCTTTCGTTTACATTTCCCGCTGCAAGCTTTCCCTGCGTGCGTGCCGGCATTCAAGCAAACATTTGTTTGCCAGCACACTCGCTGCCTTGTTTTTCCCTGTTTGTTTGTTTGTTTTTTTCTGGGGGCAGCAAATTGGAACTGGATTTTCCAAAGGCTCGTATAAGCCGTAGAGCCAGAAACCGAAACCGAAACCCCAAATGATTGCTGCGGCTGTGTGCGTGATTTTCGCTTTGATTAGGAGATTGATTCCAGCCGGAATGAAGATTTATTATATGGTGTGGCTCCCTGAGCTCTGAATTGTGAACTCCGAACTCTGCCCCTTGCTAATTGCATTTTTAATTGCTTAACGAAAGGTGGCCTCGCTCGCGAAAATTGCCCCATAAATTTGGAGTGCAATTGTGGGGCGTCGCCATATTTGTTGTTAATTCATTTCCGTTATGACAGGCCAGCATCGCCGAGCGCGGTAATTGATAAACAAACAGGCAACCAAACAGACAAACACCGAGAAGGAGGCGGAGGCGGAGGAGCACCAGCACCAGGATATGTGTGCGTAGGGCGAGAAAGAAAAAATACCAGAAATTATTGGTATTTCAGAGGCCCTGAAGTGTTCTCGTTAAAGCCGCAGGCACAGTGAAAGGGAAAAGAAGATGAACAGGTGGGATTTTAAGATTATAAGTTAATTGTTTCTTTGATAGAAAAGTTCTGTTAATATTAAAACCAATAAAAGTTTGTTTAGAATTAAGAAATAATTATAAATTATTAGGAAAAATTATTAAAAAGAAATAAGAATGCGTTTCTCATTCAAAAATTTAGGGTTTATACAATAATTTTTTGTTTTGGGAATATTAATGAATATTAAACATCTAGTCAGGAAGGTATATCTTAAAACTACCTAACATAATTTCATATTTTTAAAATATATTGTTTTTAAATACCATTATTTTCCATTATCCCTTTTCCATAAGTCATTTTCTAGCCTTTTAAATGTTTCCTGTCAATTTTCTTTTCTGACACACTGTCTGCGGCCTTCTTCGTTTTCCCTGACGGGATATTTGCGCTGCATTTAAAGCTATACTGTCCTGGCAAACGAGCAAAGGAGCGGTGGCAACCGCAATTGCAACAACCAGAGCAGGAGCCAGAGCCAGAGTCAGAGTCAGAGCCAGGACCATAGCCAGAGCCAGAGCCATGGCCAGAATCAGAGACCGAGCTGAGGCAGCTGGCGACGACCGAATACATTTTATATCATTTATTTCTGTGTACATGAATGGGTCTCGTTTCGCTGCACTCGCAGCGCGTTACGTATACGCAGCGTATCGGTTTGGTTTGCTCTTTCATTTGGGTTTGGTTTGGGTTTTTCGGATCGGTTCGGTTCGGTTTGGTTTGCTT
>VNJS01005491.1:0-12571 GCA_008042575.1 Drosophila watanabei | reverse complement strand
AACATAATTTCTTCTACTTTGAGATACAAGTATTTCATATTTTTTCAGAATTTTGTTGTAAATTTCATAAGAATCGGACGACTATATCATATAGCTGCCATACAAACGATCGGTAAACGTGGAGAAAAATTACATTTTACTTTACATGTAAAAATGTGAAAAAATGTAAAAAAAAAATGTAAAACTGTACAAATTTTATGTATATGAAAGTAGTTCATATTATATTATGTATATTGGAATAGATTATAATTTATACAATTGGAATCTGCAAGGGTATACAAACTTCGGCGTGCCGAAGTTAGCTTCCTTTCTTGTTATATATATAGATTGCTCAAAATGTTCTCAGAATAGATATGTATATATATATAAATAGCTATAACGAAATTAAAAAAAAGACTTTATATATATATATAAATATATATATATATATAAAGTTTTTTTTTTTAATTTCGTTGTTGAACGAACATATTATTATTATATAACTATATAAAGTATACTACTAACACAAGATAAATCCGCTGTAAAAATTCTTAAGCGGCAAAACTCCATATAAAAGCAGCAAAAAGACAGACAAGAAGAAATATATATTATATATGGGCAATTCTCTGATGTCGCACGCGACATTTGTACGCATTCAAACTGAAAAAAAACCTGTTCTGAGACTTTATTTTAATTTCACAAAATTTGAAACTTATAGCTCTTGGTAAGCTCTATAATTGATGATAAGATCGATTTTGGAAAATTGTTCGTTTTCGAGAAATTTACCAAAATGTATGGAATTCGCACGCGACAAAAACAGAAGTCACTTTTTTAAAAACCCGTTCAAACGCTGATCTCAGCAAACCCTGATGAGAGATTTTAGTGCAATTAATTTTAGTGTAGTTTGCGTAATGTTATCTTCAAATTATTTTTAGTTTGACCTTAAAATATAAAGTATTTTTTTTTAAGTTGAATTTTTATCGATGTCGCACGCGACACTTTGTTCCATCATACTTTGCATGTTGTTTTTTAATATTTAAGTAAATTAGAAGAGACTATATTCGTTTTATTTCGACTTTTTGCATTCTTCTTGTGATGTTAGGAAACCAAACTTAAAGCATAATGCCTTTGTTGTAGGTGTATTTATCAAAACAAAATAAGCTCTTTTTTATGATGTTTTTTATCAAAATGATGAAAAATCGCATTTACACGAAAATGCATGCGAATATTTCGAAATCTTTTTTAGAATACGTTAAAGGCTTTAAAATTTGATCTATTGAACACTTCCTAAAGTTACTATGTTAAAAAAAAAAATGTTAGAGAACTTTTAATTTTTTGACCGCGGTTGTTGTTTTCAAAGAATCACCCATATTAAAAAATCAAAAAAGCAGTAAAGTCCATTATTTGAGTTTTAAGAACAATAACACATGGGACTACGAAGGCGTTGATGCCAGCGTTTACTTTCTTTCAGCTCCATAGCGGCGAATACATAAATATATAGTAATATACACTGATAAAAAAATAAAAATCTTCTTTCAAGAATTTGTGCATTCTTAAAATAAAATCTTATTATAAGACCAAAAGTTCTAAAAGATTTTCTAGGGTTTATTCAAGCACAAAAAAAACTAGATTTAAGATTTTCCATATTCTTAAAAAATGAGCTTAAACTAATACCAAATATTCTCAAAAGAATACGAAATAATCTTAAAAGAATACCAAAAACGATTTATTTCAAGAAATAAAAATCTTAAATTAAGATTTTTCTAAATCTTAAAATTCCAACGATTGTGCTACTACTGTTGTCTCATTTTTTCGTACACAAAAATGGCAATCATAATGCCATCTCGCTCTGCGTATTCGGCAAATGTTCCTCACCATGATATAATAAATGCAAGGTAGTCTTCCTGGAAAATAATGACACATAAGCCCAACCAAAGTCAAACTTGCACTTAGTAAGCCAAGACTTTAGACGCGTGCCATTGACGTGCTTAACATTTGTAAATTGTGATTCGAAGGGTGAGCATCTAATTGTGTTTGCGATGGATTTTGAATTCTGTGACGATATAGAACTCGATGCCGATGACAACAAATTAAACAATCTTTTAAAAGAGTTTCATTTGGAGCGGGTTGGTGAGTATTAAAGTGAAGCTTTGCTCGTGTATCCATAGAAAGATACCTCAAAATTTTACTTATTTAATATTTATATTTAATTATGTTTTCTTTTTTTTTACATCTGTATTTAGAAGCCAAAGTTACATACGAGAGCCTAAGATACTTGATGGACGACGATTTACGGGAGGCTATTCCTCCATTGGAGTTAAGAGTGCTCTTTCTAATGGAATGGAACAATAACAACGGCAAAATATTTCTTAGAAACAAATGGCTATAAGTTAAAATTAAATTTTTAAAATAAGATATTAAAATGTAAACTTAAACAATTAGGTATTAAAATGTAAGCTTAAGCAATAAGATATTATGTAAATTAAAACAACAAAAAAATATATTAATAAAAAATTAAATATTATGAAAATATAATCTTAGTAAAAGACTTTTTATTCTTAATTTGAGATTGACCAAATTCTTGGAACAATCCTTTTTTATTCTTGATTTAAGCTTGATTGTGGTCATTTTTTGAGATTTTTTTTCTCAATTTAAGACCATATCATTCTTATTCCAAACTCTTTTATGAATTGAAATAAGTTTGAAAAAATCGTGAAATAAGAAAGCAAAAATTCTTGAATAAAGAACAAAAATCTTAAAAGAAGACCAAAATATGCTTGCGCTACTTTCGTGACCGAATGGTCACAATTTTATGACCAAAATTCTTGTTTTTTTTTATCAGTGTATATACATGTTATATCCAATCCATTTAAATTCATTTTAATTTTGACACTGTTTCTTTACAATCTTTCTTCTTATTGGTTCGCAAGCTAAAGATATAGCCGTATTTTTAAAGCGATTTTATTTTAAGTTGGTACAAGGCTTAATTATAAATAAAACTAATAGTGCATAGGTTTGATTAATATAAAAATAATAATGCTCTTTGTCAGACAATTAAAAAAATCATAGTTACTTTAAAGATAAACGAAATATTTTTTAAATTTAATTTGTTAAGGCTATAGACAAAACTCAAACATGTTACATGGCTTTGAAAGTTCTTATTAACGTCAAAATAATAATTGTTTTATATCAGACAATAAAAAAGAAAGTCCGTACATTTTGTAATTTGAGCCAACATTTCCCAGGCTGTAAACGTTACTAGAGATGTACAAAATAATTACATACATATAAAAGACAAAGTTTTCACTGGCTTGCCCATATTCTCACGTAATTCGACTAAATGCCCCAATGACAGATATTTCATATAAACTACCGATCTGGGAAATTTTTACTAATATACAACCGGCAATCGAATGATTTCTAAGTAACTACTTTATAAGGATTAATTACGCTGCAAACTTCTTGCCAAATTTGTATGCCCTCGTGAAGGGTATACAAATACGTAGGTATAAACGCATTAATACCGGTCGCTTAGAATAAGACCATGATGATGAGTATGAGAGGAGAAAGCGCAACAACTGAGGAGATTACGGTCAATAAACGGTTCACAGTAGGTTTTATGCCGACGTGCTATAGCATAATTATATCAAACAAGTTGCATCAAACTTGTTGAAGGTCAAAACCGGTTGCTGGTTTCGTAGAAATGCCGAGTCAGTGCTTTCTATGCGTTCGATGCTGGAACAACGCCACACACCGCGTCGCACGCCGCCGACGGTAAATTTTTCACAGTGAAATGATCATACATTATAATAAAACAATTATTTAAACACACATAAATATGTTTGATATTAACTAAAAACGCATTTATTCCTTAATTAAATTGAAACTATAAAATAAAATATACAAATATATTAAAAGACAACAAAATTATTAAAAAAAATAAAATAAATAATTAAAAATGGATAATCATCTATTGTTTTAATTTTAATCAAACGTGAATTACTCTGAAATCAATTATGCCCATCTGCAAGCTGCCTCTGGCCCTATCGAAAAAGCTGATGCCCAGCGAGATGTGCAGCCAAGAAAGCACTTTAGACTCAAGGAATTCTGTCAATTACAGTGCTAATGTACCAAAAATGAAGCTGCTCAAGGTTAACTATGTGCATCAGTGCAAGGAGGCTATAATAAACAGGTCAAACGAGTCGCCACAGTCTGCCCGACTGAACAGCCCCACTCGATTCGAGGGTCTATGCAGACAGTTCAGAAGTCCAGCACATATTGGACCTCTCTGCCAAACCGGTTCTAATATATTGTTGAAAAACTCAAAAAGTTGTTTGACCTCCCAACCACAATTAAGAATAGAGTCCTGGCCCACTCAAAAAAGCAGTGCCTTGCTTCAGGAGCCAAACGTGAATGATTGTTCTTGTAACAAAGTAATTGTTTGTGACAGCAATAATTCGTTTATTTGGAACTATCCGAGCTCTCAATTCGACTTTCAACTTGAAGAAAACGGAATAAAATCACGTTCCGCCCGAATCGCGCAGATCGAAAGCACAGAAGTGAGAAATACACTTCTCAAACCTGAAGCTCTAATTCAAAACTTAAAATTACAACAGCATTCAGATACGTCTCAATCACTATGGGAATCTTTAGACGCGGGACAAGAGAGTAACTCGAGCTATACAAAAAAAAAACGGGAACCCCTGCATATTATAAACAGTTTGCTAGACGAAAAAGAACGGTTGAGCCAAGATCATCGTTCTCAGGTACATTATCGTAATAAAAGTTATGATTACACCGTACTACATGAGATGCACCATAGAGCAAATCCCAAAATCTGTCATGATTCTAGTGTTTCTTCCGATAGTTGCAATAGCCACAAGCAAAATAAGAAATCAAATCTTTCTCATAATATTGGTGAAACTAATGGAGGCAAATCGGAAAAACATGCTTTAGTCAAGCCAAAACAAAGTGTTATGAGTCAGATAAAGGCGATTGGTGGTGACCCGAACGACTTACAGAATTTTTCCAAGAAGAATTTGACCAAGGTTACGACTAACGAATTGATACAAGCTGCTACAGAAAATATGAAGCAGTGTAACATTGAACAAGAGCGCAATCTAATTAATATGAAAGTAATAGCAGAGGCAAAGTACAACGGCCGTTGGGTTAGGGAGACGCCTAAAAGCAGAGGCTTAAATGAATTCATAAACTCCAATAGAGCCGATCCTATTGTGTTGGCATCTAATGCATCTATGTTGTCGTCTAACTGTGAAGAATCCTGCTTGGATAATAATCTTCTGTGCGGCTCAAAAAAAGATTGCTGTGAATGTTATGAACAGCACTATTCAACGTCTTCCTTAAGCTGTCTATTGAAGGATTGTTGCAACGCCGTCGGAGGTGTTTTCTGGAATAATGCATATAACGAGCTTTCGCCGGGAAATTCTACCAGCTGTTGCTGCAGCTCGTCCAGCTGTGATGAAGATGACTGTTCTTATTTTGAGGGAAGCTTATGCGACGACTTGAAGTCCGAAGGAGTAAAAGTGGACAGCGACTTATTCGAAGATCTAAAACGATACCAAAAGGTAATGCAAAAAGTAGGTACCGTGGCTGGTATAAAGCATAAAAATAATTATATACCTCAAATAACATAAGAGGCGGAAGGCGAGATACATAGCTTCCGCAGCCTAAGCCTATCGTAAAAGCCTTCCGCTTGCTTCTATTTTCTTTTTATGCGCATAATTTTTTGCTTGTTTCGCACCTTAAAAACCAAAAAGAATTTTAATAATTATTATGATTCGATATAAATAAAATTTTAATATCACAATATATATATATACATATCTCCGGGTTTCAATGTACATATATGTTAAAAAGATTTTCATTTTCTTTATAAATTTACAGCTTTATAATTTTCCGATATATATTTAGGATTGGGACCTAAAAAATTTAATTATTTTGCATTGTAACAAGAAAGGAAGCTAACTTTGGGACGCCGAAGTTTGTATACCATTGAAAACTATCTATAAAAATAAAAATAAATAAATAAAATACACCAAAAATAAATTGTTACTTATAAGTAATAATTATAAGTTTATATGTGTTAAAATAAGTATATATTTCAATTCTATGTGACTAGTGCTACAATTATAAGTGTAAACTTACTGAGCTAGGAAAATAAATAAATAATAAATTAAAAAATTAAATTTTGGTGCACAGGAACAGAACTTTTGTTAGCTATTATTTAAAAAAGCAAAACTGTATTGACGGTACAACACTGCAAATGTACCAAAAAACAGAAACAAACGTTTAAAGCAGCGGTAGGCACGGGTTCTAAGTTTGGGCAGATGCTCGAAAAAAAAGAACCAGCACCGTCGCGCATCTACCCTGGCAGATTCCAGTTGTATAAATTATAATATATTCCAATATAATATAATATGAACTACTTTCATATTCATAACATTTTTACAGTCTTATTTTTTTTACATTTTTTTACATTTTTACATGTAAAGTAAAATATATTTTTTCTCCACATTTACCGATCGTTTGTATGGCAGCTATATGATATAGTCGTCCGATTCTTATGAAATTTACAAAAAAATTCTGAAAATATCTAAAATACTAGTATCTCAAAGTAGAAGAAATTATGTTGAAAACTGACAAAGCTAAAAATTTCTCGGCCATTCCTATGGCAGCTATAGGATATAGTAGTCCGATCTTTATAAAATTAAATTCAAAAATCTAGAATAATATATATAGCTTATAACCGAGAGTTGATCAAGATATGTTAAAAAAACAGTGAAGTTATAATTTTTTGTGTACAAATTTACGAATCGTTTGTATGGCAGCTACATATATGATATCGTCCGATCTGGCCCGTTCCAACTAATGTACGAGTAAGAGTATATAGAAGACTACCTGTAAAGTTTCATTCAGATAGCTTGTTTGCGAAAAAAAAAACGGACGGACAGACGGATGACTCGGCTGTTGATGCTGATCGAGAATATATGTACACGTATACTTTATAGGGTCGGAGATGATTCCTTCACTGCGTTGCAAACTTCTGACTGAATTTATTATACCCAGCAAGGGTATAAAAATAGGTAACATTTTGAAATTTTGACGATTACTTAATTATTTTCTTGCCGACTTATTTAGAAGTTGGGAAATACCTCTGAGTCATTTTTGACTAAATTTTTAATAATAAACACAATAAAAACAAAAACACTTCTTAAGGAGGAAAAGTGACTTCAAGAATTTCGTATACCTTATTTTGTGTCGAATAATTATTACACTTATTATTATGAACTAGTTATAATTAACAAAAAAAAATTTCATATAAGTTGACAAGTTCGGCACACTGGAAAAAGTCTGGATAGTGCCGAAAGAGAAACAAAATCATTTATTTGGTTATTTTAATATTGTTTTTATCACTATTAATCGTCACAAAATATGCTTAATGCAATTTTTTGGTCGTCACTTCTACTTCTATTCGTTAAAAATTTTTGTTTACCTGGTACGGAAAAGCAACGTTTTTCAAATAAAATATTTTTAAATTTGTTATGGGGCTTAAAGTTTATTGCACATGGGTCTACATTTCCATAGTTTTTTGTTTCACATTTTTGTAGAAATGTAAAAAACTAGCTGTATGGGATAATTGCAACTAATTGCATATAGATACCATAGGAAAGGTCGAAACATTTTTAGAAAAATAAATTATAACTTTTTCAGTTTTGAACATAACTTCTACTTTGAGATACAAGCATTTTAAATTATTTCAAAATTTTATTTTTAATTTCATAAAATTTGGACGACTATATTATATAGCTGCCATACAAACGATCGGTAAATGTGGAGGAAAATTACATTTTACTTTACATGTAAAAATTGTTAAAAAATGTAAAACTGTACAAAAATTATGAAATTTCGGCGTGCCGAAATTTGTTTCCTTTCTTGTTGTTTATTAGTATTTAAAAAAAAACGAATATTTTTAAATATGATTTATTTACTACAAGTTGAGAAATTTTAATTGACTATCAAATTCGTTAGAAAAGTTTTTTTATACCCTGACTGGGTGTTATAATTTTAGTCATGTTTGCAACGCAGTAAAAGAGGCATTTCCGACCCTACAATATATATATATATATTTTTTTTATCAGAATTAACAGCCGAGTCCTTTTGTCCGTCCGTTTCTACGCAAACTAGTCCTTCAGTTTTGAAGCTTTCTGTATAAAACTTTGCAGATAGTCTTCTATTATTACTCGTATATAAGTCGGAAGGAAACGGATCGGCCAACTATATCAAATAGCTGCCATAGGAACTAGACTTGAAGAAACATCGATGCTAATATCGATGTCATCGAGGTTTTCAATACATCGGTAAAATCGATAATCGCCGGATTAACATCCATGTTTTCTGAAAATCAATTTCATTGATAATTCCCGTTAATTGCGAGTTACAATATAAGAGTAACGGACTAGAAGGCAAGGAAAAATGGCCCTGGAATGTTTGCAAAAACGTTAGCTTGAACTTTTTGCTAAGAACACCATAAAGCATCCCGATTCAAAAAAGTTGGGATTCTGGTACGCTCAAAACGCAGATGAAGCGACCTAAGCCCTTCAAAAAGATAAAAATGTCAATCTTGGGATATTGATCCCACGCTCAGAGTCAACATCACCTGGCTGGTCAATTGATTCATAGAGGGGTGTTAAAGAAATCTAAAAATTAGTTGCTTCCTTTAATGAGAAATCTAACTTATGTAGAATATGTGCGTACAATGATTATTTCTATGGTATTTTTCGCGAAGCCGAATTTTTTTCAACTTATTATCATTACGATAGAAATAACTAGTCGTGTAAAATAATTTGTTTTTTTAAGTTTTCCAATTATTTTACTACCTACAATAGCCATTGAGATGCAGATTAAAATGTCTATAGATATTTTAATTATATTATAGCTAGCGGACCACCTTTTTCTAAGTGTAATTGAAAGGTATATAAAAAGCATTCAAAGTTCTATCTCTCAAAGAACGGCATCATCATGGCATGACCCCCTTAACAAAAGCAGAGATCAATTAATAAATTAGTCAATTATTATTGTAAAATGAATTTTTACTTGAAACATCGATGTCCACCAACTTCGATGTTTCTTCACCTCTAATAGGAGCTGTCAAAAATTTGTAAAAAAAATTGATAACTTCACCATTGTTTAAAATATCCTTCTCATGAATATTAGCCTTTTATATTATTTCATAGTTTAGACTTGAATTTTATGAAAACCGGACCACTATTTGATATAGGTGTCATAGGCAAAAATGATCATTTTGTCATTTTTTAAATTCTTTTAATTTACTCTGATATATACATGTCTGTTCCAGCTTCCATTTGGAAGTGAATTTGATAACATTTTTGGATTTCCTTTGTTGATAAATGGCTATATTTTTAAATTTTTCCTTTATTGTTCCCGAAAAATGTCCTTCTTATAAAAAGTGTTACCTAAATAAATTGTGTGCGTAGTGCGAAATTTGTCAAATTCAACTCAGAAAACAGTTGCCGAGGTCGAGGAAAATTTGTCGTCCACTTTGTACAAAAATTTAAGTGGTGATTTACAAAACACAATTTTTTTAACGTGCAATCATAATTGTTTTTAGAATGATAGAAAAAATAATCAGACAATTGTTCAAAATTAACAAGAGGCGTACCCTTATAATGTCCCTTTCAATGTCGACTCTTCTGCTCGGAAACTACAACAGAGTCGGCGGATTTGCAATGTTGCGGAAGGTTAAAATCAAACCGATTCTGAGGGTAAACCAAATCAAGTTTGCTACCTTTAGCAAGTTTAATTATGCAGTTATGTTCCTTAAACATCAGAGAATGAAATACAATTTACATTTGATATTTTCATTGTATTTTAAAATAATTATTTTCTGATCTTGCGAATCTAAATCCGCCGGCCCAATCGCAGTTGGAAAGTTTCTGAGCGGTTCCGCTCGGAAGTTAACAGAGAATTTACAGAGGGAAATACGAACCAGTAGTCAGGGAAATCCGAATTCAAGTAAATTTCGCGGGTAAGCATTTTGTATTATTTTAAAAGTTCGGTTTTAATTTTATAAAAATCGTACTAATATATCCAGTGTTTAAAAGCTGAAGCAAACTACAACTATCAGAAATCATCGGCAGTCTTAGGCTCATAGGTTGATACATTCAACTTTTGACTATTTTTGATTTTTGTCGGAGGAAAAGTACCAAAAAATCTGAAAGCGTTAAAAATGTATTTATTTCATTACCCAAGCCTTTAAGGTGGTCAATCTCATGTGACGTCCGATTTTTAGGGTTTTTTTTTAGATTTTTTTTCTACGACCAGGAAATAGATAGAGCTTTAAGTTTTCAATCAATTATAAGCATATATTTTAAGAGTATAAATACAAATTTTAAGCTTAAAATGTTGAATAGGTTTTGAGTTACAACGCTGTGAACACCTTCGCCTCGCAGAAAGGTATTTGCACTTCCTCCACGATTTCGGTCGATATGCTCATCAAACACAAAAATGTAAACGGCGTTTTAATCTGAATATACACTTCATAATAAAATAGGTAATATAAGATGATTAAATCCACAAAACACTTTCTATATTTGCTGGTGAATTTGTCGCTTTTCTATAGCTCCGTATGGCGTACAGCTAAATTTTCAAAACCCTATGAGTGCAAAAGGGATTCCTATACGATTTCGATTGCCCGTTTAGCAAGTTCGTATGGAGTACGGATAAGATAAATACTAAAAAATACTAGAATGAACACAAGCATCAGGTATTGTTATACGGATGAATTTTCGACTGGAAATTTACTGCCGCCCTTCGAAAATGAATACATGTCGAGCATTCAAATGTCCCAAAGCGGCTGTTTCCAGAGTGGATAAAATTAATTTAACTAATAAAATTTGGGTGGAGCCAATATAATGCCATCTTGTCCAATAAAACTCCTATGACATGTCTTTTTCCTAACAAGAGTCTTGAGAAAGTTATGGAGAAAGCTGAAAGAAACTGAATTATGTGAACGAGGAACCGCCATCTATCTCAAGCTCAATATTCCAAATGGATTTTCAAAGCTTCCTCCTCCTACGTCACATCAAGGGCGCACAGCTCTCGGTCTCATTTTAATAGCATGCTTTTAACCCGTCATTTTTCCATGATGCATTTTTAATTTAAATTTTATTTTTAAAAGGACAAGCCCTGCTGCGATTTTTGCTAATAGACTTTTATCCTAAAAAGCCAGTTTTCAAAATTAAGGGTTATTTCGCCGACTAAAAATTTAACTCTACTGTGGAGACCTTATGCTTGACTGCGACTGCTGAACAAATTCAGAAGCAGATTCAATTGGTAATTTTAAAAAGCCGGTAGGACAGATGTACATAGTTGTTAAAATATAGGAAAAAAAATCAGCAGAACAACTTGATCACTGAGCACTGATGGATTTCTATCGAGAGTTCTTCTGAACGCGTTGATCTCTGGTCATGATGCGACTGTTCTTCCACCATGATCAGCAAAAAATTAGCATAACAAGAAAAGAACTTAACTTCGGAACGCCGAACTTTGTATACCTTTGCAGATTGCAATAAGATTATTAATAATTTAACTATATCTAATATAATATTTTTCATATTTTCATTTTTTTCTCAGTTTCCGATCGTATTGATGACAGGTATTCGATATAGTCGTCCGATTTTTACAAAATTTAAAATTGAATTCTGAAATAAAACAATGCTTATATCTCAAAGTGGATGAAAACAGGTTTAAAACTTATCAAAATAGAAGATGGTATGTTGAAAAACGGAAAAATTCCCTTTTTTTCCAAAAATTTCCCGATTTTTCCGATGTCAGCTATATGATATGGTCGTCCGATTCGTTTCGACTTATACATATGAGTGAGAGTATATATAAAAGTATCTACAAAGTTTCATTTAGATAGCTTCAAAACTGAGTGACTAGTTTGCGTATAATCGTACATGACATGGCTAGATCGACTCGAAGCGGAAATGCCTTCTTCACTGCATTGCAAGGTCCTCATGGGGTCACGCATAAGCTAGTATGGCCGTTGCCTTCGCCTGGTTTCCTCTGGGAGGCATCTTCTAGTGATGCCAGAACCGGAGTGCTCAGGGGTCTCATTCTTGCTCTCGTTAAGGCTGGACATTTGGACATTTCCGGCAGTTTGCGTTGGCGGTGATGCCCAGTAACTGCGTGCGCCACAGACAGGCAGTCCACTGTGAGAATTCCTACTAAAAGTCTACAATACTTCCGTTGAAAATCCAGTTAAGTTTTTCGTTGTGCTCTTTGCACATGATTTTCGTTATTTTGTAGGTTGTGAAATTTCTCCTTCATCTGCTTCTTACTCTTGCGTTGGCCTGTCTTTCTAGGTCGCTTTGGAGTGTTCATAGGGAGACAGGAACGTTTTCTGTTCTTTCACTCCCCAGTCCGACGCCTACCTTTGGAAATTTGTCTGTAGTCTTGTTGCCAACAGTAGATCCTCACTGACATAGTCGCGCTCAGGATATTTAGTTCATTCCTGCTTGTCTGTACATTTTTAGAACTGACCGCTGAC